>BRDA01010643.1:0-12188 GCA_036984385.1 Crenuchus spilurus
GTTTGTTGCCAAAAAACTCTATCTTGGTCTCATCTGACCAAAGCACGCGGTCCCAGTTAAAATCACAGTACCACTTGGCAAACTCCACCCATTTATGCTTATGAGTATAACTCAGAAAAGGCTTTCTCCGTGCATGCCTTGCAAACAGCTTGTAGGCATGTAGATAGTGCCTGATGGTTGTTTGGGAGACCTCGTAACCCCAAGATACTACCATTTGAATCAATTCTCTTACAGTGAGCTCTGGAGAACTTTTTACTTTTCTTTCCATCCTTCTTACTGTGCATGGTGGCAAGATACACTTGCATCCTTTCCCAGACTTGTTTGTTCCAGTTCCAGATGTTTTGAACGTTTTGATGATTGCTCTGACTGTAGATAAGGGCATCTGCAGGTGAGTGGCTATCTCTTGAGTCTGGTTCATAAACGTATTCAATAAAATGATCAAAAACACTATTAAGACTAAATATTAGACAGTTATAGAGTCTGTATTACATGTTAATAATGTCAGATGTTCCTAAAACCACTGACTGACTCTGCTGTGGTGATCAGTGAAGTTCCTTTAGAAAACAGCTTGGAGGATGCAGATTGACAAAATTTCTGTTGCTATGTGAGTATCTTGTGTCAGCAGGTCAGTGATTGGCTGCTGCTTCTCTGACTGGGTGATATTTCTGTCACCTTAGAAGAGAAAGAATGAACCAGGAAGCTAATTTTCACCCATATACTTTATATATTGCATGTAATTGTGCATGTTTAGCACAGACATACTTAAAATAAATAGCTATTGAGTATTGTAAAAATTCAAATAAAAAAACTATTTCCACCATGGAGGGTGGCGCCCTAGTGCCCTCTGTTGGCCGGCTACAACAGATTCTGTGATTACTGAATTAAAGACAGACTGATTTATTAAAATGTAGTATATTGTCAGTATCGTGCCAGTTTCATGTTTTGATGAACTATTATGTGACAATTAAGATGAATAAGATGAAAATATGTAACGTTTTATTGAATATTCAAAAATACTTTTCATTGAAGTGTATCATTTACACTGCTATTGATTTCAGAAATTATTTAGTGTCAGATTTGTCATTAATTAATCACATTATTAACTATACAACATAAAGAGTATTTTGACAGCACTACTTTATTTTAACAGGAACACTACTCACTACTACAAGAATATTAATAATCATCCGTACAGTTATACATATTAGTATATCATAAAAAATAAGTTTATATCTCATATTTGTTATATTTAGTATACATAAAGTGCCATTTCAAGCCTTTTTGTGTTAATGTTGATCAGTTTGGCTTACAGCTCCTGCAAATCAGAAAACCAGAATCTTACATTATTAGAATATTTCAGTTCATGTCTGACTAAATTACTATTCAAACAGTATGTATACTGTGCATGTCTCAGGGATACAACTGATACATTGTTAAAAGCAAACCACTCCTGAATCAGAGACAACATCAGAAGGGTCTTACCTGGACTAAGCAGAACCAGAACTGGACTGTTAATCAGTGCACCAAGTCCTCTTTTCAGATGAACGTTTTGTATTTCATTTTTAAATAAGCTCCTAGAGTCTGATAGACACACAATCCAAGTGTCTGAAGTCCAGTGTGAAGTTTCTGCAGTCTGTGATGTTTTGAGGAGACATGTCATCTGCTGGTGTTGGTCCACTGTGTTTAATTCAAACTTGACACAACATCTACCAGGAGATTTTAGAGCACTTCATGCTTCCATCTGCTGAGTCTTTAGCAAGACTTAACACCTGCCCATAGTGACAAAACTACTAACAAATGGCTGAGCATTACATTACTGTTCTTGATTGTCCAGCCAACTCATGAGCTACAGGGGTTAGACAAATCAAATCAAATCAAATTTATTTAAAAAGCGCTTTTTACAACTGATGTCACAAAGCAGCTTTACAGGGTTAGTAATAATAAACATCAAATCATTAATCCCTAATCCCCGGTGAGCAAGCCAACGGCGACAGTGGCAAGGAAAAACTCCCTCAGAGCTGGACGAAGAAACCTTGGGAGGAACCAGACTCACATGAGGGACCCATCCTCCTCTGTCCAACTAATTCTGTGACAATGAAAGTGAAACAGCTGGTTTTAGACCACAATAATGTATTAGTAGGTGTTGGGCCTCCTTTTGCAGCCAATACAGCATCATTTCGTCTTGGGAATGACATATACAAGTCCTGCACAGTGGTCAGAGGGATTTTAAGCCATTCTTCTTGCAGGATAGTGACCAGGTCACTACGTGATGCAGGTGGAGGAAACCGTTTCCTGACTCGCTCCTCCAAAACACCCCAAAGTGGCTCAATAATATTTAGACACAAAGACTTGCTGTCTTGGTCACAGATGCACCAGCAAGACGTGGAGCAACAATTTGTCCTCTTTTGAACTCTGGTATGTCACCATAATGTTGTGTGCATTGTAATATACTATATAACTGTGCTCTTACCTGCTAACTGAACCTTCACACTCTGCTCTTACTGGTGCAATGTGACATTAATGAAGATTGGCCACCAGACTGGTCCAATTTAGCCATGAAACCTCCCACACTAACATGACAGCTGTTTCACTTTCATTGTCTAACACCTGTATAAGCTATAAGCTCATGAGCTACACGTTTTACATGCAGGACTGTAAGATTTAGCTAATCTTCATCTCTTGTGGTTGGGCAGGTTGATGTTGATGTTAACCGGTACAAAAATTATAAAGACATACTACACGAAAACTGAAATACAATTAAACATATAAAGCCCATAAACAGAAACATGTCATATGGTTAAATGATAACTGAGTAGTTTTGGTTTCCTGGAGGTGAGTGAGTTCCAGTCGTGCTCCCTGGTTCAGTGTTGGTCAATGTGCAGTTGTACAGATCTGTACAGTTGTACTATTTGTTTACAGATAGTGACCAGCTGGACACTAACATGGAGACACCAAATGTGATGGGTCAAAATGTTAAACATACACCAAATGGCAAGGTGATGATATGTCAAGTATCGAGCTATGCATCGCTCTTGTGATGTTAATCCTCTGGCTAGTCTATGCAGTTGCAGCGAGCCAACAGCCATGTTCTTTATACTGTAGCATGTTACTGAAGCCAAGGTTTTGAAGTGTACTTAAAGAGTGTTGTGCATTAGAGCAAACAGCTACATTTGAGAGAGTATTTTATTTCAGTGCAATTAGCTACTGTCTCTCACAGAATGGAGGATTGGAGGCCTATCAAACCCAGAATTAACATAATTCAAAGACAGAGCTGTTAAAATAAAGAGAGAGCTGCAAAAACAGGATTATTGAAACAGCTTAAAACACTTTACCGGAGCGTAATCATATTTTGACCTACTTAGCTCTGTTTCTTCCTCTGCAGTTAGTGTTTTTTTCCACCGAGAGGGTATTAAAAGCATGGTTTCTTCATGAAACAATGCAACGTGTTTTAGACTTTGAAACAGAGCATTTCAAAATACTCACGATGCTCACATGTTGATTAAGTCCAACAAGCAATTCTGTGCTCTTTAGTTTAAGAGGCCCAATTCCACATCCATGTATAACACTGTGAGATGTATAACTGATGGTGTATGGAAGCTTTGGCTTGCTGTTTTATTTGCCTAGCTTTATTGGACTGATTATCTATTTTCTGCAAATGAACACAACAGCAGGAAAACAGTCGACAAATGAGCTTTGATGGTGAAATCCTGTTTCTTCGAATAATGCAAGGAAAACAATGGGTAATTTCTGAGGATGAGCTAAATCCAGCAGTAGTGCTTTCTCGCTTTTGATTCCCCCCCCCCAAATGATCTGATTCATCATCCTCCTTTCCTAGAGAACCATTAAGCCAATCACTCAATCAATTAGAGGCATTTGGTACAAATCTCTGCAATCCTAAAAGTGGCTAAAACAGGACATTGTCTCAAGATGTTTCTATTTCCACAGGGATTTATCCAGTTTATCCAGCAGAGACAATGTGTTGGTTTGTGGAAATTAGTTTACTCTGCCATCAGTAAGCTTTCAATAACATTTAACTCATGGCTGATTGAATGTGGAGCGAGTGGAGGTCATGTGAGAGTCAGACGGACGCTACTTGAAAGCTCCAAACACTTGAGTGGAGGCAAAGAGCCGTACTCAGAAGCTGCACACATGAAAGATCTTGATCCCACCGTTCTTTGTCCTTGTCTCACTTCTCTTGGCCGTCTAAAGTGGAGAACTCTAATCCTGCCTCAGTCAGTGCTGGAAACAAGACTGATTCAGGTGCTCTTGGTCTTGGATGTTTTCACATGAACATTGTCTCCGTCTGAGCCGTTGGTGTGGGTATTCAGATCGTGAAGCAGTTCTGGTTTGGAGAGCAGAACAGCACCAAAAAGTACTGAATATTCAACAGTTATCTACACAATGGACCCAAGCATAGACTCAATCTGTGAAAAAATGTATTGTTTAAAAAGTTGCACAAAAATATGGCCTTTATTTCCAGTTTTTTGGGGGTTTTTTCTACACAAAAACTCTTAAAGAGTCCATAATTCTGTGATAACTGTGTAAATCAGAGCATTGTGCTTGGCATAATTGGCCAATACTTTTATCTAAATGAAGACTGAAAGTGTTTGTTAAGGTCAAGGAAGCCCCTGCGCGCATAATAAACGGATGCCAGACACGACGCCATTGTTCTCCGACAAGGATAACAGCAGATATTAACAGAAAGACACTGGAGTTCCTATCAGGAGAGTGAGCTTGGGACAACACGGGGCGGGCACCCATTTAGCCTACTTATCTAAAGTCTCTAATTACTTGGGTTTATTTGATAAACAGAACAAGAGGAATGCAGAAATGGTTCAGCTAGATCCAAAGGGGATTAATCCAAACTCCTTAAAGAGAGAGAGAAAGAGAGAGAGAGAGAGAGAGAGAGAGAGAGAGAGAGAGAGAGAGAGAGAGAGAGATCTTTAAACATCTTTAGTGGAATCCCTGATTTCGTTCTTTAATCATGCAGTAATTAGGAACAGTAGGGCACCCAGTTCCACTTGGCATTTTCAGAGATTGGCTGGAGAAAAAAGGAAAGACTGTGTTAGTCTCATCTCCAGGGGAAACTGCTAGAGCACCATTCTAAAACGTAGACAATAGCATCTCAGTGAACAATGGGCTGGGGATGACTGAGAGAGGGCATATGCTGCATTACAGCACTCAAAAGTTTGGACACAGTTATGGAAAACAGACTGAAGTCAGTCACGACGTGCGTTTACACTGTTGAGCGTCTGAGGATCCAACTGAATGAATGAAACGCATTTTGAAATAAAAGAATAAACCCATTCATGTGGAAGCACCACACTTATACTTGTGTTTTGAAGTCACTGCATCCCCCACCCCAACCCCCCTGCCTCACTTTCCTCAGCAGCTAAAATAAAGAGCTGGCTTCACAGGCAATCTCAGCCTTGTTTGTGTAAGGTAATTACTACTCGTCCTCCTGTCCCACCAGTTCTGATGATGCATGAAAATAACCGCCTACCCTCCTTCCATCTGAGCTGAAAAAAGAAAAGAAAAGGGGGGGGGAGCAAAAGGAGGGGACAAGGAAAGAAAATGGGATAGAGAGAGAGAGAGAGAGAGAGAGAGAGAGAGAGAGAAAGAGAAAGAAGAGAATCTGGGGGCGACACACACTGCTCCTTCCTCGTCTCTGATTAATTAGCTGGAGTTGGTAATCAGTTTAATAAGGCTGAAGTTGCTGGTGAGAGGTCCCCTTTGGCTGGGCCTCACTAAGCTCAGCACAGAGACCATGGTTCCACCATTCTTCCATCAAGTAAACACACAGCCCCTATTTACATAAACAGTTGTTTCTTTTCTCTTTCTATGTGTGTGTGTGTGTGTGTGTGAGAGAGAGAGAGAGAGAGAGAGAGAATGTCCCTGCTTTACTGAGCTGGCCTGAAAGCCTCACACCACTGACTAAGTCACTTCCAATGAGGGGGCAAGGCAAATTCATGAATTTTTCAGGGGATTTATGGACTAATTAAATCTGGGCTTTCCAAAGGAATTGCTGGTGCCCGTTCCTGCATTCACAACAGAGGCCTAATGCAGTTAAGCCACATGACGTCAGTCAGTTAGCATTCAGCCTTACTAGCTCAATTCTTGTGCGAGTTTAGCTTTTACAAACCTTAATCTCAATCAGTAATTATCTGTTCATTTATGTTATGCACAGTGTATCAAACTCTGGGGAAAAAGAGGCTGTGTATAGCCAAGGTCATTCATTAAGTTTCCATTTATTTAGGTTATACTGTAGTCATAGCACAAATAACAATCACGATAAACACTTGAAAAATAAGTTTTATGATTTGTTATTGTAATCTTTACAGACAACATACAGTTAGTTATATATAATAATAATCAAAACAAAATACGTTAGCAGCTAACTACATCACTGAACCAAACTATTATATGTTAACATGCTTAATATGTTGTTGGTCAGATATGTGTTGCTTTTGCAAAAAAAAGTAGATGGGTCCCTGGTGTCACCATGCAAAGCTGTTTAAAACACTAGAACAACAAAACCTGGTAAAATTTTACCACACCTCCTAAAACCCCAGAACCTGGTAAAATTTTACCACTGCCCCCCCCACCCCCCAGCCCGACACCCTGCTGAGAAGACCATTAGCCCCCTATTGATTTGCTAATTACATGACACATTCCAGGGCACAGTGAGGAAAAGATTTTCAGAAACTCAGGCCTATTTGCTTCTGCCTCAATCCTATATTTTGTTATTTTTTTCGTAAGATACAAACATGACTAAACTAATTACATTTAGAATTTATATAATATAGTCTCCCAGCCATTTACACATCTTCTTATGTTTCAGTTCTGTATGTAAAATGACTGAGTTTAACACTAGAACAGCGGAGACATTCTGAGGAATTTTCAGAGTCTAGTGAAGTCTCATTGACTCTGAAATGAAAACAGAGGAGTTAAATAAGAACTAATGGAATCAGTTTATAGACCAAAATGTGTCTAAACTTTGGACACAAAGCAGCACCTTTGTCAGATATAACAGCTGAACACACTCGTGACCTTCTTTCTACAACAGACATCAAACATTCTTCAGACAGTTCTTCACTAATCTGCTGCAGAACGTCACATAAATGTTGGCTCTTGTAGGTTTGTTTTGCTTTTCACTTCATCCCAAATCAGCTGGATGGGGTTTAAGTCTGGAGACTGTGCTCCACTCCATGTTTTCAAGCTGACCATCTTGTTGTTTTTTCCTGAGGTAGTTCTGGCAGAGCTTGGACTGATGTTTTGGGTCATTATCTTGCTTTAGAATGAACCCCTGACACACTAGACACATACGTGAAACATTCTAAAACTTTCTAAAACTTTTGATCAGTAGTGTATGTTACCCCACCCTTCAGCCATTGGCTACAACAGGTTTACTCCAGACCAGCAAGTTCAAGAGTCAGTGGCCAAGAGCCATTTTTTTACAGTGGAAGACTGCAGAACCATTCAAGACTTTCACTCCATCACTGGCACGGTACGAGTGGTAAAAAGGCATATAAGACCTCTGATGGTGCTCTGTGATAGGTGGCACCAAAATATTAGCAGCAGATCCTTTAACCTTTTAAAAACAAGTGTATCATATTTGATACATAGTTGAGTTCTTAAGCTCTTCATCATCTTTGTGATAATTAAATTTTAAATAAAATTTTAAGTGATGTATTACTATAATAATAATAATAATAATACATATTTTCCTAAATGATTTTCATGAATAAGAATAACCTGATGTCTAAAATCTGATACATGTCCTTTGTAATCTTGTGGATTTTCATGCACTGCATGCACCAGAGGATACATGCATATTTCTAAGTTTGAAATATGAAACTTGAGTAAAAATTGAAAGTGTATAAATTTGTGTTCTGTATGTTTTTGTTTGTTTAAACATGAGGTGAGCAACATATTCTCAATGTATCAAATATGATACAAAAAGCAAAACTCATATATGCAAGGTGTTATTTAATTTATAATTTCATAATTCAGAATTGGTCAGAAGGTCTAATTGGGAGTTTAAAAGAATTTAAAGAATTAAACTCTGGCAATCAATTTGATGGTTTAAACTTTACAGAGTTAAGGCTAAACGTGTCTCCTGAGTGAATCTGTTTTAGGTGCATTTACACCTACACCTACATATGCACCTGTTCTGTGCATAATCTTAATCTGAGTTTAATCCTTATACTCAGGATCTATGAAGCAACCAGGTGTAAAGCTACTCCATCAAAATAAAAATCCATTTACAGTTTTGCAAACTCTTCAAAAATCCAGATCATATGATCTGCTCAGGTGTGCAATAATATTTATCCATTGTAATGTGTTGAAAATAATGTACTTTGTAGTTTGCTTTTGTTTGGGTCGATGGATCATCACTAATCAGCTCAGCAGTCTATAACATCACACTTGAGGCTAGAGATGCATGAGGCATCAATAGTTCAATGCTTTTTTGATACTATAATACTTCAAACAATTCGATTCTGTAATACTCAGTGCTTTTAATACTATAGCTAGTACTACAGTCAAATCAGCACACACAATTTGATTCACTTATTCAGAATACTGATTCAGAGCATCTGAATTAAATTGCGCATGATCTGAATCAGTATTCTGAATAAGTGAATCAAATTGCGTGTGCTGATTTGACTCAGATGGGCGACACACTCAAGCCAGCTCGAGCAGTGTGAATGCTGTCGTTAGCATGGCGATGGCAAAACCGAGAGATGTTCTCTTACATCCATGAATTGTGGAAAAAATGGCTCAAGGAGTGAAGTGTTGACATATTTTGCCTACAAGACGGGAAGCCTACAGACAAACCCAGTATTCAAACAATGTTATAAATCTCTCCAGTGCAAAACAGGCAACAGCAGTAACTTGGCTAAGCATTTGGCTGTCAAGCACCCCAACCTCTACAAAGAGCTGAAAACTCAACCAGTTAGTAAAGTTAATGGCCACAGAGCTTTTTTAAGTTTTTAGTGAAATATTTCGTTTGTAACTGTTTACGTCGGTGATAATCTATTTACTCACCTTCACATGTGAACTCATGATGATGCTCACGTGTTCACATTTCCAGACTGTACAGCATGTAGACAACCTAATCAGTCAGTTTAATGTGGCTGATTTTAAACGGTAAAATATTAGTGTTTAAAACAGAACAGTGGTTATAACTTCAAATGATCATTGTTCATCTCACTCTTTTTACTCAGCAGTCAACTTCCATCACTCCTTCAATTTCATCCAGTCAGGCTACCATTACATCTGTTCTAGACTGACAGGTGGGGAACCTTAAACAGGCAAAACAAACCTCCCTAACATCTAATTACAGAAAAAGAAAGGCCGTGTTTGAAGTACGTGTAATATGGTAATTTTATTGCTTTATTTAGCAAGGTTTAATTTGAATGTAATTTAAAAATGTTAAATTTTTTAATTAAATAAAAAAAAAAATTTATTTTCAGGTTTTTTTATGTTAAAAAAACAATTTAATTTCACACAAAGAATTTACTTTATATTTTTGTTGTATTTTTGCCAAAATATCGTTTTGGTAGTGAGAATTGCGATACTATGTTTAGTATCGATATCGAAGTCAAAATTGTGGTATCGTGACAACCCTACTTGAGACTGAATAAATTCAGCAGTTCTTGATGTTGCACATACATTTCCAAGTAAATTGGCCTTCTTTCATTTCCTCATCCCCCCTTTACCATCATCTATTGAGGAATACAACATAAACCTCACCCATTTCTCACAACACGTGAAGGTGGTGATAGTACTTCACGCTATTTTGCTTCTACCTTAGAGCAAGAGAAAATAAACTTCTGAACAGTTCTTACTCCCGAAACTTGTGGTGCTGAGCCTTTGATAAGGGACTACCTCATAACCCGCACTGTTCATGATAGTGTGCTGTTACAACACCAAGCCAGTCAAGTAGCTGATAGTGCAGAGAAATAATTTAAGCTGTGTTAAGTGGCCTATTGTAATTCAAATGATAAATTATGCTTGGCAGAGGTTTTAGAATGGCTTTTACAAAGCAATGCTATTGTTTGTGCCGGGACAAGGTTTTAGGCAGCCAGAATTGAGGGAATTACTTTAGAGAGTTCTGCAAAGTTCCTGGGGGTTTGGAGACAAATTGGTTCAGCCGCTCATCAAGCATGCTCGGAAAGTCAGCTCTGCCCTCGACACAAAAACACCAAGACACACACAAGTCGACAACCCAAAGCCCCTATAACGTTCCCAGCCGTGGAGATACACTCGTTTTCACTACGCAGGCAAATGTATTATCATCGGATAACTGATGATGACGGATATAAATTACACTGTTGCAACTTGCCAAGTTTTGCTTTTCAAAGGCTCCTATTCTACAAGTTCCAGTGATCTCAGTAAAATTATAAACGGACTTGCTCACAGCTCCCACTTGTAAAGGTTACATTATATAAATTGAGAAAAAAAATGTTTTGTGACATCTTTTTCATCATTAGTGTTTTTTCTGTGGGTGAGGTCATACTGGGTTCATCCAGAAATGTGGTCAGCATTACTATGACAGCGCAGGCCTTGTAATGGGCTATTTCTAATCAAGCTAACGTGGGTAATTATTTGCCAGCCGAGGACATAGCTTTTTTGCTTAGGAAGTCTATAATAAATACCCCCAAAAATGGACTGGCGTCCATCCTTCATGGGAGCATATGCTGGCTTTACAGTACTGGCACTCAAGACAAATCAAGCTAATGCTAATTACGTCACTTAAGATCATTTGGCCAAATCCCCTGCAGGCTGTTTGCGAGTGCTTAGTGTCCATTTGTGCGAGGAGGGCATTTCTCTGATTGGGTCACGGGTGTCGGGACCCCGAGGCCCGCGGTGAATCATCTACTGCAGGTGTGTTTATACAGCAAGCAAGCCGCAGCTTCTTGGCCATTTGTTGTGATCAGCGGCCAGTTCCACTTCTCTGACTGTAAAAAGAAACTAGACACTGGCCTTTCAGTGCATATCAGTTTGTCTTACTCAAGGCTTTGCTATAGAACGCTGACACTGGTGTTTAGGTAAAAGCAAAAATACTAGTGCATCATGAAAACGTGCATGTGTGTTTATAATAAACTATCAAATATTATATATGCTTTACACATGAAATATAAAAAAATGTAAATAGTAATTAATTCAAATTTGAAATATTCTAATAATTTGAGATTCTGTATTTCTGGTTTTCTTGAGTTATATGCATGTAATAAATATAAAATATGACAGTTTTACTTTTAGGAATTAAATTATGGACACAAATGATTTCAGGATTTTCCATCTGAATCTATTTGCCCAGATTTGAGGGTTTTAATACATCAACTACATTAAATAAACACAAAATGTTGATAGTGCTTGTGAAACAACCCTTTAAATTAGTAGAAAATGTGTTTTGTGATTTGTAATATGATTACAAGATTGATGAATGTATAATTTTTTAATGAATTGATTACATTTTAGTGCTGAATGTATAATTTGTCCCAGAAATATTATTTTAAGGCTGCAAAGCACTGAAGAGACTTTATGTAGGTTAATCGTATAACTCAGCAGGACAGAAACTGCTCAATGCTCAGTTCTATTTGTTTGAGACTTATTCATACATCGGTAAAGGATTTTTAAGCATATGACATGGGGCAGCCGTGGCCTAGTGGTTATGGATCTGGTCTGGTGACCTGAAGGTTGCCGGTTCGATCCCCAGGCAGGTCATGACTGAAGTGCCCTTGAGCAAGGCACCTAACCCCCAATTGTAAGTCGCTTTGGATAAAAGCGTCTGCTAAATGCCTCAAATGTAAATGTAAATATTTGAAGCATAACAGATTAGAAAAAAGAGGCTTTCTGCTTTCATATGGCTAAAAAAGAGAAAGTTATACATTTCTCAGTGTAAGGAATAGGTTAGACAATACGAAGTTTATAAATGTAAATGTAAACTCCGTAAATCGTCTGCGAAAATAGGTTTCGCTGAATGTTAACCCCCAATCCACGGAACGAGTTCCCGTGAAGTCAGTACTGGACGGACCCCTAGCTTGGCCGTTGGAAGTCCAGTGGTCTGGTCTAGGTATTGGTGATCCGGTGCCGACGGGGTACAGTATACGAATTTTTAGGAAATGGCTACATACTTATTCAGAGTTTGTTTATCTTGACTCGTAACTCGTCAAAGACAG
>BRDA01010643.1:12198-50628 GCA_036984385.1 Crenuchus spilurus
ATAATTTGAGATTCTGTATTTCTGGTTTTCTTGAGTTATATGCATGTAATAAATATAAAATATGACAGTTTTACTTTTAGGAATTAAATTATGGACACAAATGATTTCAAGATTTTCCATCTGAATCTATTTGCCCAGATTTGAGGGTTTTAATAAACACATTAAATAAACACAAAATGTTGATAGTGCTTGTGAAACAACCCTTTAAATTAGTAGAAAATGTGTTTTGTGATTTGTAATATGATTACAAGATTGATGAATGTATAATTTTTTAATGAATTGATTACATTTTAGTGCTGAATGTATAATTTGTCCCAGAAATATTATTTTAAGGCTGCAAAGCACTGAAGAGACTTTATGTAGGTTAATCGTATAACTCAGCAGGACAGAAACTGCTCAATGCTCAGTTCTATTTGTTTGAGACTTATTCAAACATCGGTAAAGGATTTTTAAGCATATGACATATATTTGAAGCATAACAGATTAGAAAAAAGAGGCTTTCTGCTTTCATATGGCTAAAAAAGAGAAAGTTATACATTTCTCAGTGTAAGGAATAGGTGCCAAACCCACTGGTAAGTCCAGACTATTTAAGAAGATAATGCTTAAAAAATAAATTAAAATTAATATTTGACTGACATGAAGGAGGCTGTAACTTCTTATGCCAGACAAACAACTAGTATTAAAGGAACATAAAGAAATGACACTCTATTATAAACCACCTTTTAGTTTCATTCCATTTTAAAGAAAAACTCTGTCCTAAGTCATAACATAGCAAATAATGAGGTGCACATGGCTTTGGTGTTAGGGAGAACATCTCTTTCATAAGCTTTAACATATTGAAATGTCTATGACCAGAAATGTAATATTCATTGGATTAATTAATAATTCATTCAGATAAAGTGTATTATGCCATTGCTGTATGAAGATGAAAAAGCATTGTATGAGTGCATATTCAGCATATTTGTTCTTAGGAACATTTGATACCATAGTTTTAATTGGAAGTTCATTTTCATTTAGAGTCTACAGTTATTTTAGAGGATAATAAGCAGTGTATTTAAAGTGCTCTCCAAGTAAAACAATTTTCTATCTCAATCGATGCCCATCAAGCCAGTATATGCTGTACTTTTAATTATTCTGGAACTGAAGTTTCTGTGTATTTAATCAGATTGTTGAATGAATCGTCTGCTCGACCTCGTTCCTGCAGCTCAGAATAAGTTGGACGATTTAAGGAAAACTTTAGGAGGCAGTTTTAAATATAACTAATTGAAGTAAGATACACTGGGAATTTAGCCTGTCTGATTCTTGGCAATCCGGGTATTGGAACTTATCAAAAGCTCCACAACTTTAATTAATGAAAATAAATTTGAAATAACATAGGTTCATAATTCAATCTGAAGCATGCCACAGCCCAAGAGACACACTGTCCCTACTCAAACTAGCAGTGAATTGGCTATAACAGCATACTGACTGTATTAATGTAACATGGCTTGTTTAGTCATGTCTATGTGGATTAAATAAATATGCCAAACCAAATGCAGTGTGGAGACACTTGGCATCCACACCCCAGATCAAATGGCATAAAACGACTTGATGTTTTTAGTCACCATATGTACAGTGCCAGTCAAAAGTTTGGACACACCTTCTCATTCAATGTTTTTATTTTTATTTTTTTCCTACATTGCACATTAATACCAAAGTCATCCAGAATATGAAGGAACACATAAGGAATCATGTAGTAAACTTAAAAGTGTTAAACAAACCAAAATATATTTTAGATTCATTTCAGAAACCAGAGAAACAAAGTCAGAGAAACAAAGCCAGAGAAACAAGGAGAAACAAAGCCAGAGAAACAAAGCCAGAGAAACAAGGAGAAACAAAGCCAGAGAAACAAGGAGAAACAAAGGCAGAGAAACAAAGCCAGAGAAAAAAGGAGAAACAAAGGCAGAGAAACAAAGCCAGAGAAACAAGGAGAAACAAAGGCAGAGAAACAAGGAGAAACAAAGGCAGAGAAACAAAGCCAGAGAAAAAAAGAGAAACAAAGGCAGAGAAACAAAGCCAGAGAAACAAGGAGAAACAAAGGCAGAGAAACAACGAGAAACAAAGGCAGAGAAACAATGAGAACCAAAGCCAGAGAAACAATGAGAACCAAAGCCAGAGAAACAATGAGAAACAAAGCCAAAGAAACAATGGGAAACAAAGCCAGAGAAACAATGAGAAACAAAGCCAGAGAAACAACAAGAAACAAATCCAGAAAAACAAAGCCAGAGAAACAAGGAGAAACAAAGCCAGAGAAACAAAGCCAGAGAAACAAGGAGAAACAAAGCCAGAGAAACTACGAGAAACAAAGCCAGAGAAACTATGAGAAACAAAGACAGAGAAACAAGGAGAAACAAAGCCAGAGAAACACCTAGAAACAAAGCCAGAATGAATGATGAATGTGTGGGTAAGTGAGGAACATGTGGGTGTATGCTTTATTTTTGAGAAATTAGTAGTGAGTCATGTAGGCATGCAATGAAAACTGGGCGGATGAACAATAACTGAGACAAAATTCCCCCGAAAAAAAAAAAAAGTTGATGATAACGGAATTGTATGATAAAAAGGGCAAATCATAACCCGAAGTTCCACTGTACATCCACTCTCAACTTGTGAGAGACATTAAAACTGAGCTAAAGAGCAGTGACACTGTCCTTCCTCAGTTTGAGTATCTGGAGCAGCAGCATTTGCATATTTCATCATATTCTTAAAATGGCTACAAAAAAAGAACTTTCACCTGAAGTAAAAGTGTGTGTTGTGATGGAAACTGTTCATGTTATGGCTCTTAACTTTTGAGTGGTAGTGTAGATAGGTTACTCAATAGATAATTTCTCCTTGAAGCCACAAACACTGGCAAAAATAAAAATAAAAATACATTTTGCCACTTTGAAACCATGAAAGAACCCACATGCAAATATTCAGACAAGTTTCAATGAGAGAGGAGGAGAACAGAGGTTAATTCTGGTGCTGTAATGAATGTTTTTCACATCTGATTAAAAATCGTTTGTCTTGACACATCATTATTTAATGAAGGCTGTGTCAGAATAAATGACATCTTTTGTGCTATTATTCCAATGCATCTTGACAAACAAGGCCCGCCGAGTGACCTGCTGGCCTCTTTCAAGAGCAATGATTACACTAATTAAAGCAGCAAAACATCTGTGCAAGGCTGTGGATGTGGCAGAATTAAGCAGGTCATTAAATCAAGCGAGGAAAATGTCAACACCCTTGCAGACAGGCAAGCTCCTCTTTTCCTGCCTTCACCACCGCATATGAATGTAATATTCAAAGCCTGCTCTGGCCAACACACACACACACACACACACTACCTGCAGTTAGCTTTCCTGGCACGGCTGATACACTACTGCTCAAAAGTTTGGGGTCACCCATTAAACTGTACATTTTTCATGACTACATGTCCTTTTGTTTCATTAGAATTATTTTTCTTACACTTATGAGACTCAAATACAAATGCTGCTACTCAGTCTTCTCTAGTAGACAGGGTAGGACAGTATCACTGCTTTTAGCTCAGTTTTGGTGTCTACAACAAGTTGAAAGTGAAAGGCTTTAGTACAGATGTTTACTCCCCACAGGAGGTTTTGCACAAGACATCATGTGATGTTGGAACATTGTGGACATGTGCTGAGCTAGTATTAGTGCTAGAGCACTTATTTCACTAATGCTGAACAAGAACCAATTTCCTTCTTGAAAGACATACTGTAGTACTTAATAGTGTAGTGATGGAGGTTGTTTATGGACTAATATTTCTTATTCTAGTGTATCTTCCTACATCCCATAATGCTTTGCATAAACAATGCCAAACCAAAGAGAGTAAACAGTTGTACCAACAACGTGAGCTAAAAAGCAATGAAACTGTCCTACTTTTGTGTCATAGATTACAGAGTGTCTAGGACAGCAGAATTTGTGGATTTTATCAGTCTTGGGGGAAAAAAAGATAGAAATAAGTGTGTGGCTCACTTTTGAATGGTGTAAATCTTGCACTATATTTTGAAATGTTAAAATTACACTACTTGAATTCTTGCTTCATGTTGCGTTTAAAGCTAAATTTGTTGAAATGCATCTGCTCTGCAGGTTTCTCTTGTATTCAGTCTGCTTGTTATTTGTCCTGAATGATGCAGGATTTCTGAGTTGAAGTGGGATTACTAAGTACATGTCCTTTCTTTCCATGGCAAAACCTGCGTTTCCATGCACCGAGTTCTCGTTCAAGTATTTAATGGGATTGGGTATCACATAAAGGTTTTTTATGTTATTCTCTTTCTAACAATACCCACTTTTCCCTTAACACTAGCTTCCGCGAAAATGCTGGATCAAATTAGTTTATTCCAGAGCTTACCCCTCCTTTTTGTGAGCCATTAGAGATGTAATGTGATGTAAATGAGAGGACACAGACAGGCCAGCAGACAAACTCCCCAGAATACATTGAGGATCCTTCACATCCATTCACCACCAAGACCACTGGACCTAGCTCTTTAATTTTACTGTGTGTGTGTATATATATATATATAGTGTATGGTGTGTGTACATATATATATATATATATATATATATAGTGTATGGTGTGTGTGTGTATATATAGTAGTTGTTTTAGTTTATTGTTTTACATTTAAAAAGGAAACCATGTTAACTCTGTAGTTATTTTTTGTTATAATGTCAAAACAAAGTAACATAAAATGCAATTTCATGTAACTTAGTGTCTGTTCAGCCAGAGAATTTGCACCCAATTTGGACTATGCACACAAGATTTTCACTCAACTTCACATCAAATACATGTATAACAAAACTATAATTTGTTTAATTTCCTGTTAACGAAGTAAAATACAATGGATTATTTTTGTCATATTAGAAACAGAAATTAGAATTACAACATGTGTGCTTCAACATGTGCGCAGTGAGTTTTTTCTTCACGTTTCACAACAAATCAACACGGGTCAGAGGGCAAGCCTGGCCTGCAGAAAGAGAGCTACTGAGCAAAGCCGCTCTACACGAAGACACCGCAAAGTGGATTTCCCCGCTTTAATGCCACATCCACTCAGCTCAAGGCACTGTGCCACGTTCAAAGAGATTAATAGGCTGAGATGCTATTGATAGGAGGATGGAGTTGTCGAGCAGCGCTCCGAGCGGAAGGACGCCCGTGTTCTCTTGAACGTTCTGCAGTTCGTGAAATGGTTTATGTACGCCGCCTGGGAGAGGCTTTCTGCAGACATGTGTTCCTTCCGGATGGTTCAGCTTGTCTGCAGGACTGGAGAAGAAGAGATTACCACAAATGATGAACAGGTTAGCTTCAAAAATGCCGAAGAGCATAAAACAAGCTCATCTGGATGAACAGCAAGATCTCAAAGGCCTTCAGCGCAGGCAATATAAATTACACAATTCAGCAGTACCAAAATAAAAAAAACACAAAATCGTCTACCATGGTTACTATTTCATTCAAAGTAAACTGTTCCATTGCTGGGTGGTCTGAGCTATGCATCTAAGAATAAGTGGAGACATATATGGCAACAACAGAGCAAAATATTTAGAAGCTGTTGCTGTTGGACTTTTTAAAACAAGGTAATTGGTCAGGTAAAGGAAAGGGTGAATGACCCATTCCATAATTTGCTTGCTACGCCAGTTGTTGGGAGCACAACAAATGCTATAGACTAATTATAAAAGCTTGCTAATTAGTATGTTGTCTGAAAATGGATGTACACAAGCACTGAATGCATCTTCTAGAGCAGGGGTGTCAAATTCCAGTCCTGGAAGGCCGGATTCCTGCAGAGTTTGGTGATTTCTCTGCTCTGACACTACAATTAAATCTGCTCATTAGCTGCTGAGCTGAATCAGGTGTGTTTGATCAGGAAGATCACCAAACTCTGCAGGAATCCGGCCCTCCAGGACTGGAGTTTGACACCCCTGCTCTAGAGGCTGGTATATAATACTGCTTGAGCATTCGCATAAGAAGTCAATGATGTAAAAACAGGGTTTGCACCAGCTGCCTAAGGCATCCAGTAGATGAGGTTATGAACCCTGACCATAGAAAAGTACATTATGTAACTAAAGCTTATCAAAACATTCTTCTTTTGAAATAATACTTCAGCGTTTTTCAACAAAAGCTCCATCTGCTGAATTTGTAACAGTTGATTACCAACAACTACCACCAATTAATTACCAGACAGTCTAAAATGCAATTAAAATTGTTTAAATTGTGAAAGATATAATTGGTAGAAAGCACACATTTATGTAGAACGCTTTCATGAATTCCTCCAAATGCAAGCATTTGAGGTAAGACATGATTACAGTAGTGATGTGGGTGGAGTTTTCTGCAAGATCCTGTCAATTCATGGATGAGCAGCAGGAAATCCTAAGAAGTGTAAATATAAATGTAATGAAGGTGGAAAACTGGAGTTCAGCAACTTTGATAAGATATTTGTTCAGTCTACAGCCTGTATTGTTAAAGCACAACAGGTTAATTTTTATGTGTTATTTAGATTTGATTGTTACACTTATATAGCGCCTTTCTCAAACCCAAGGACGCTTACAATCAACACACTCCATTTACACACACACTGGCGAGAAGTGGCAGCCAATCACGCACAGAGTACTCTCAACCCGGAAGCGAGCGTCAACCTGGAGGACTGCATCAAGCACTAGGGGATCACCCAGGACAGAGTGCCAACCATATCTGGGTATTTATACACACACAGACATACACATTCATTCACACACACCAGGGTAATTTTAGATTAGCCAATTCACCTGACCTCCATGTTTTTGGACTGTGGGAGGAAACCGGAGACCCCGGAGGAAACCCACGCAGACACGGGGAGAACATGTGGACTTGAACCCAAGACCTCAGCGCTGAGAGGCGAACGTGCTAACCACTAAGCCACCATGCCGCCCAAAATAGATTTCAACAATGACAAGTGCTCATTTGGTTCTTCGCATGTCCAGAAGTTTGCTTTAACTCTCAGTAAACTTATACACTCAGCTTTTTAGATATACATACACCCCAGGCCATCCTTCATAGACAATAACCATTCAGCCACTGTCACAGTTCTTCATATAATCATTGTCTTCACTAGAATATGCTTGAAGAGTCCTCTTTAAAAGCATACGATGGAGCCTTTGTGTGGCAACCAGTGCACACAGAGATGTTTGCCTAGCACAAATAACTGAAAAAAATAAATAAACAAATAAACAGTGACTCACATCCAGTGTTATGACAACACTCAAGATGTGTCACCAAAGTAAAGTCTAAAACAGTGCTAAGAGCTGCCAAATAACCCTCTTATTAAAGAATACTAAGTGAATTTAATTACCTCATTTACATAGACTAACTGACAGCCTTTCTAAAGTGGTGGCGTAAATACATATTAGCCACATTCAAGGCTTTAATCAAAACAAAGCATCAGCGGCACTTCTTCACACCATCTCTTTCCAAAAGATGCTTTACAAGAGCAAACAGGACTCATCAAGCTGATGTCCTGCCAGCAAACACCACTTGTTTGATACATTGCAGATGGTCTTGATGACAACTGGGTAAAGATTGGCTCTCTCTCTCTCACACCCCTTTAGCAAGCTGTCTGTGGAACTGCCAGTACCGGGCATGTGTCTCCAGGCTACACCGACTAGTTTGTGCCACAGTTGTCAAATACCTGTTGTCAGGGTGGGTAGTTTAAAGCTCTAAAATTGCTATTTGCAGATAGCTCAGCCTCGGGCCAGCGGAGCATAAATCAGAGAAGTGAGAAACTGCAGCATGTCGATCTGCATTCTGACTCAGTACTGTGAATGATGACCTCGCTCTCGCCAAGACAGGAGGTATAAAACAGCATGGCCACCGTCATCAAAAGCTTAGAACTCCTTTTTATCCCTTTGTCTTTCAGCATTTGGGAACACCCTTTACTGGGTGAACATGTCCTCACAAATGGTTCAACATAATTTAACATTCCATTAATGGACTGTAAAGCTTCAGTGATTTAAGACTTTGTTTCAACACAGACAATAAACACCCACCACAAAGAGATCATAACAAAACAAAGCTACTGTACATGTTCATACAGGTAAAGCAGGGTACAAACAATGTAAATATAATATTAAAGGTACAAGGTGCTTAATGTCTAATTATATACAATGCCACATAAGAAAATATTGGGACGATATGGAAAATGCAGTGTGTCTTACATTGACTTACAGTGGAACCTTGGTTATGATTATCATACAATCAGAATCAGAAATACTTTATTGATCCCAGGGGGAAATGACAAATAGTTACAGTTCCCCATTAACATAATGGAATAAGAATAAACAGAATAGAAGAATATATTATATATAATAAGGGAATAAAGAATAAGAATAATAAAACTAATTATAATACACTTATTTACATCAGTGAAGCCGTGTATACACATTACATGTTGTTTTGACAATTCGGTTATCAAATCAAATTAAATCAAATTAAATTTATTTATAATGTGCTTTTTACAACTGATGTCACAAAGCAGCTTTACAGGGTTAGTAATAACAAACACCAAATTATTTATCCCTAAATTGTCAACTTTTTTCGGGGAAATTTTGTCATGCATGTCATTCATCCAGCAAGTTTTTGTCAGCGTGTCCATGTGACTCGCTGCTAATTTTGCAAAAACAAAGCATCCACATACTCTCACCCATGTGCTCCTTGTTCATTCTGGCTTTGTTTTTCACTGTTTCTCTGGCTGTGTTTCTCGACGATAACACTCAAAACAAATGAAAACATGTTACACTAAAGCGACGGCATGCAGTGCTACCAATTAGCGGCTGAGAACCCCAAGAACGGGTGTACTAAACAAAGGCTGCCGGCTGGACCACACCGACACACTCTAAAACAGAGCATAAACCCATTAGAGTGATGGTAAATGTACATTTATTCATTTCATTAGTCTTTTGTATTGTCATTTGTTTTTTTTTATTTCTAGGTTTTGCCAGTTTTATCCCCTTCCCAATGTAGTGGTAGCCAATTAGCCCATCCCCTCCATTAGGCCTCTCCCCATCACTTTACAATGTCCCTGACTCTAGAAGGGTGCAGGTAAGCACAAGCCTCCTCCGTTGCGTGTGATGCAGCCACCGCCTCTTTTTCGAACCACCGCTGATACACCATCACTGGAGAGCCTAACGCGCTCGGAGGAAGGCACACAGGGTCCCCAGCTCTGATTGCAACGAACATTGAAACGTGAAAGTGATGGGAAGAGTGAGAGCACCATCTACCCACACAGAGAGAGCACTGCCAATTTTTTGCTCTCTTGGGCCCTGGCTGTTGATGGCAAACAGCATGACCGGGATTCGAACTCACAATCCTCGGGTCATAGTGGTAGCGTCTTTGCCCGCTGAGCCCTTATTTGACATTGTTTTCTGTATATAAAACTATAGTTTTGCTATATAAAATGTATTTTTGTTAATATTTTGGAGTGTCTGGAACAGATTAATAGGATTTACATTATCTTATGGGAAATATTGCTTGAGTATACGTTTGTTTCAGTTATTATGACATTTATGAACGAATTAATGACCAAAACTGAGGTTCCACTTTACCTGAATATTATTTCACTGCAGACAGTAAATTTTATTATACAAGCAAAGATATTTAATGTTTGTCTGGTCAATTTAATTGCATTTCTTAATATACATTTCTGCATTCCAGGCCTGCAACATTACAAAAATATTGGGATGGTAATGCCCTTAAAATACATTTTTGCACAGAGGACACCAAACGGTGACGTGTATTCAGGAGTTATTCTGTCACATTCTTACTACAAGCATATGTTAAGGTGTGCAACAGTACTGGATGTTATCACTTTTTTCAAGTAAAATTTCAAGTAAAAGTCCAGTACATCTAACCTTCTGCGGTGATGACGTTGTAATGTGCGCAGCATGTGGTTTTGCATTGTCTTGTTCAAAAATGCATGGACGTCCCGGGAAAAGATGTCATATATGACAGTATATGTTGCTCTAAAACCTCATTGTACTTTTCTGCATTAATGTAGCCTTCACAGAAGTGTAAATGACCTTTGCTAAAAGCACTGACAGCCTCATACATTTCTTAATTTCACCCTTACTTTTGGACTTGTTGCAGATAACAGTCTGAATGGTCCTTTTTTGTTTTTGGTCCAGGGAACAGCATCCATTTCTTCATACAAAAAAAAAAAAAAAAAAATTAAATAAATAAATAAATAAAAAATCTGGTACACTGATTTGTCTGACCACAATAAATATTTCCACTTGGTGGTACCTTCATAGGTACCTCCAAGACCAGAGAAGTCAATGCCAGCCTTTGACATGGTTAACACAAAAAAAAATGTTTTTCTTTTTTTTTCAGTGTTATCTGAATTTTTGAATGTATTGTAATATTTGATAAAGGTTTACCAAAGTAATCGCTTGCCCATGTGGTTATATCAACTATTGATCAATGACGTTTCTTGATGCAGTGTCATCTGAAAATGTACCCTTCATGGTTCCACCCCAGTACTTTCATTTCTGAAACTGTAGTATACCCAAGTGATATATGATTGCATTCCTCCATCATTAATAACATGTTTGACAGTTTGCTTGCTACAGATATCAGAATAAACAATGTATGACATGCAAACAACCTCACTTTAAAAAATGGAGCAACAAAATTTGTGATTTATAAAGACATCAGTGAATTACAGCGAGGTTCTGATTCAGCTGTCCCTTTTGAATTTAATCCTAGGTATCTGCTGCATCATGGGTAAAGGCCAGTTTTCTGCACACAATCTCTATTATAAACACACACACACACACACACACACCTTACACACTCTCCTAGTGCTAAACTCCTCGTTTACGCCTGCTCAAACCTCTTTACAGCCAACAAATTTCATTTTGCCCAGGCAAATCCTATTGCATATTATGCTGTACATTGCATTAGGCCTCTAATCTCTCCTTTCTCTTCCTCTGCTCCATACCTCCATGGAAGAAAGGAGAGGCTGCTGATTAACCCAGTTAATTCTGGTAACCAAATGCAGCACATGCTAATGTGCACCAGATTTAATTAGGAAGAAAACAAGGAATGGAAACTCAAAATGAACATTTAGAGCACAATTCAATAATAAAGTTAAGGTATTTAATGAAGCAAACAGCCATAAGCACAGTTTTAACTGCCAGTTTTTTTATACTATAAAAAAGCTTGTTAAAAAACAACTTTAAATACATACAACAGCAAAAACAAAATCATCATGATAATTAGCAGTCCTGTGTTCTTGTGAAAGTATCACATGTAGCCCATGTTGCTTTTGGTTTCCCATCTTTTCTTTGCTTCAAAGCTGAAATGGAAATAAAGTGTGTTAACATTTGTGTAAAAATGACCTCTACACGTTATCTACAAACACACGAAGCCTGGAAAAAGGAAAATAGGTCACATAACTGTACTGCTCATTGAAAGACATGCTAGCACAAAGCTATACAACAGCAGCCTGTTGGCATGTGAGAAGTGTGAGTAAAACTACTCCACAGACTTTGATGGCAGTGGAGTGATACTTCAAAAAGCCAGTATCTATACACTCATTACAGCATATAGGATCAGATATAGAAGAGGGTTTTCAGAGTGGAGAAGAGATGCAAAGTGTGAAATGCACAGTGATTTAATGAAACTGCGGGAGATCATCATGGGGGAGAAGAAGTGGAGTACAAAATCGAAGGAAATAAACGACAGACCCCCAAGCGACTTGCTTCCTCTTTTTCCGGGCATCCCGTGAAGCCTCCTCTTCCTGTTTAGTGCGGGTAAAGTCACGGCAGTCAGCGGCTTGTGCAATTTTCACGGCCAGCTATTGAGAGAGAGAGAGAGACAAGCTCCATTAGCTGCAGTAAATTGGCCTGCTTTGGAAAAAGCTTGCCAGGACTACCAGAGTGGTAAGGTGGCTTCTCCAAAAGCGCTTTTGGTTCTCTTTGATTTCACTTCAACCATGCTAGATACTACATAGCAGCTATGTGCTTGTGTAAACTTGCATATGTATATTGTGTGTGTGTGTGCATAATAATAATAATAATAATAATAATAATAATAATAATAATAATAATGACACTTTGACACAATAAAAAGTAGTCTGTGTGTAATTTACAGTTTAAATTTATTCTTCCGTCAAAATAACTCAATATACAGCCATTAATGTCTAAACCACCAGCAACAAAAGTGAGTACACCCCTTAGTGAAAGTTCCTGAAGTGTCAATATTTTATATGGCCACCATTATTTTCCATAACTGCCTTAACTTCCCTGGGCATGGAGTTTACCAGAGCTTCACAGGTTGCCACTGGAATGCTTTTTCACTCCTCCATGACAACATCACAGAGCTGGCGGATATTCAAGACTTTGCGCTCCTCCACCTTCCGCTTGAGGATGCCCCAAAGATATTCTATTGGGTTTAGGTCTGGAGACATGCTTGGCCAGTCCATCACCTTTACCCTCAGCCTCTTCAATAAAGCAGTGGTCATCTTTGAGGTGTGTTTGGGGTCATTATCATGCTGGAACACTGCCCTGCGACCCAGTTTCCAGAGGGAAGGGATCATGCTCTGCTTCATTATTCCACAGTACATATTGGAGTTCATGTGTCCCTCAATGAAATGTAACTCCCCAATACCTGCATTACTCATGCAGCCCAAGACCATGGCATTCCCACCACCATGCTTGACTGTAGGCATGACACACTTATCTTTGTACTCCTCACCTGATTGCTGCCACACATGCTTGAGACCATCTGAACCAAACAAATTAATCTTGGTCTCATCAGACCATAGAACATGGTTCCAGTAATCCATGTCCTTTGTTGACATGTCTTCAGCAAACTGTTTGCGGGCTTTCTTGTGTACAGACTTCAGAAGAGGCTTCCTTCTGGGGTGACAGCCATGCAGACCAATTTGATGTAGTGTAGTGGGGGCAGTCATAGCCTAGTGGTTAAGGATCTGGTCTGGTGACCTGAAGGTCGCCGGTTCGATCCCCGGGGAGGTCATGACTGAAGTGCCCTTGAGCAAGGCACCTAACCCCCAATTGTAAGTCGCTTTGGATAAAAGTGTCTGCTAACTGCCTCAATTGTAATTGTAATTGTAATTGCAATTGTAGTGTGCAGTGTATGGTCTGAGCACTGACAGGCTGACCCCCCTCCTCTTCAATCTCTGCAGCAATGCTGACAGCACTCCTGCGTCTATCTTTCAGTATTTTGACAGTATATTGATGAGATGCTGAGCACGTGTACTCAGCTTCTTTGGACGACCAACACAAGGTCTGTTCTGAGTGGACCCTGCTCTTTTAAAATGCTGGATGATCTTGGCCACTGTGTGGCAGCTCAGTTTCAGGGTGTTGGCCATCTTCTTGTAGCACAACAATTTGTCTTTTAAGATCCTCAGAGAGTTCTATGCCATGAGGTGCCATGTTGGAACTTTCAGTGACCAGTATGAGAGAGTGTGAGAGCTGTACTACAAAATTGAACACACCTGATCCCTATGCAGACCTGAGACCTAGTTACACTAACGAGACACATGACATTTTGGAGGGAAAATGACAAGCAGTGCTCAATTTGGATATTTAGGGGTGTAGTCTCTTAGGGGTGTACTCACTTTTGCTGCTGGTGGTTTAGACATTAATGGCTGTATATTGAGTTATTTTGAGGGAAGAATAAATGTACACTGTTATATAAGCTGCACACAGACGACTTTTCATTGTGTCAAAGTGTCATTTTGTCAGCGTTGTCCCATGAAAAGATAAACTTAAATATCTGCAGAAATGTGAGGGGTGTACTCACTTTTATGATGCACTGTGTACACACACACACACACACACACACACACACACACACACACACACACACACACACACACACACACACACACACATATATATATATATATATATATACTCAAACACATACAGTCACACACAATGTAGTCAGACAATGCTTTGTTATTCGCCAGGGATGTACAAAATTAATACCATTATCTCTTGCTGTTAATCACTTCATCTATGGAGGGCCACTGCTGCAAATTATGGCATGAGCAGAGAGAGAGAGAGAGAGACCACATTTATATTATTACATTGAAGACAGAACGTAGTGTAATATAGAGTAATCCCAAAAGGCAAGAAAAAAAAGAAAAAAGAAAAAAAAAAAAAACCAGAAGGTTCTGGAAACAAAAGGAGAATCGTGCCCTCCTTCGTTTCTCCCGAGATGGGCTTATTACTGAACCATGAGAAACTTTGATAAACACTTAGAATAAATCACAAAACCCTTTTCTCTCTTTCTTTATTTCTCCTTTTTTTTGAATGCGTGAGTGTGGGGAGGTAATTCTTCATAATACTAAAGAACACAATCAGAGAGAACAGGAGGGAAAAAAAGGCTGTTAGGTAATGAAGAAATGTGCCACCATTTCTAGCCTGGAAAAACCTGGAGAGAGGACGCGAGAGCAAAAAATGTTTCAATTATAATTAAGTGGGATAAACTTTATTAGAAAGACTGAAACTAAAATATCTCCTAATGCATGCCGGGATTAGGAAGGTCAGAGCGAGCAGGCAGGAGAAATTAAACTCTAAAGGCTTTTTATCACCATATTTCAGGAACCAAGGGTGTAAAATGTTCTAATTTGGGATACATTAAAAGCCATAAAGGTCTTTCAAAAAGATTAATGGTACTTTGCTTGGATTTACGATAAGGCCTTTAGCAGGCTGAGAGAGCGGGGCTCTAGCTGGGCCCTCGAGGCATTCATCTATACAGTCACTTGGAAGATTTGTAAAAGCGTCTGCATAACCTGAAGCTAACGCACTATGACAGTTTTTTAATTCCTTGCCATTTTTTCTCTCTCGAGGTTTTAAGAGGCATAAATCATGTTTTCTAGTCAGACGGGCAGAGAAAGGGGAAGTTATAATGGGTGATCATGCTCATGTTTAGTGGAGATTCACTGGAGATAAGTCACACCAGGGTAGGTTTTGAGAGGCACGGTAAAGTGGGCTAGGTGCTAAACACGCAGAGCGGCCCGCTGCGATCCCAAATCACACCTTTATTAAACTGTTGACGAATCTCGGCACAGCTGTGGCTTTCATGTGTGCCAAGGAAAATAAAGTTGTCGGGTAAAAGGCGGCATTCCGCGACGGAGAGAGGTGTGGAGGACACTAAATGGCTTCTTTCGAGGTTTACACCAAGAGATTTATCTGAGTTTCCTTGACACACGGATTACCTACATTAGCCTTCTCTCCTGTGGGGAGAATTTCAAATGCAGAAAGGTCTCACAAGCCAGCCATACAAAACAACCCCCTCCCTCCAAATTCCAAAAATTAAAACCCGCACTTGCATCCACTTTCCTATGGACCCCTCCTTTTTCACACACAGAGCCAAACTGGTACTACGTTTACGGCATTAAAAGGTTTTTTTTTTTCCTAATCGGGTCCAGTCGAGAATCCCCGATTGTCTTTACTGAAGCTCGACATTAATGTCATCCAAGTTACCTAGGAGACAGTGCAGATCAAAGAGACAAAAAAAGCCCTCAAATGTCTGATTAATCAAGCCTTGCAAACAGCTTATTTCTTTTAGCCTGCATGCAAGTATGAAAATGAGATTCGGGGAGCAGTACATTGTGCAGATTTGTTCATTCTTATCGGAACAAAGCCGGCGGCAGCTTATTTCATGGATCACTGGCGCTGTCTTCGCTGCAGAGCAGAGCAGGTGTCGGCTCCTCTTTCTGTGGCGAGAACAAAATTAGCAAAAAAGTCGCCGCAAATTAGCCTCTCATATTTTCCGTAATGTGACATTATTTTTCATTTACTTTTTTGATCCACTTTTCAGGATTTCTCTCTTTTTTTTTTTTTGGAGAATTCTTAACCCCCCCCCCCCCCCAACACACACTCCCCAAACCACCGTCAACCCCTCCCGCCCTTCCCCTCTCTGCGACTTACTGCCAAATCCTTTCACATCAGACACACAGGCGCAGAGGGAGAACGCGGCACGGGCGGAAATAAGGAATTAAATAAATAAAACTAACAAAGCAAAAGGCTGAAAAATAATATACATGACACAAAAAAACACTCATGCTGTCTTTGTTCTACGCAGTCTAGCCCATGTTTCTGTAAGAATCAAGTTCAATGAATGTTTTATGTCTTGCGTCCTCTCTTCTCCATTGGCTTTTTAAAGGCATTGTGCAGCATCTGCTGCAAAAAGGGAAAAAACAGCTGCCTTTATTCACTGCTAGGTTTATTTAGAGGGATTAATGATGTGACCTTTGAAAGGTCTGAGGAGTGTGTTCTGCCGTGCAGCTGCAGTCTAACACCACTAGGTGGGTTAAGGCAACCGGGCCACAGTGCCTTCCTCATCACTGCTGTGGGATTTGATCTCGGACATGATCTTTTGGGATCCCTTTTATGGGATGGACAGGCAAAGGAGCTGAAAAAGGTTACTGTTCCCATATGCTCTTGAACTATCCCAGAGATCCTCAAAAAGTGTCACCAAAAGGAACCAGTACAGACTGTGCATGAGCAACTAGAAATCAGAGACTGAGAATAAAACAGCATTGTACTGTTCCTGTATTTTGTGCATTCTTATATTGCTACATATCTGCCATCTAGAAAAAACACAACTGATTTCATTTATATACAATTTCATATATAGTTCTCTGTAAATTCATTGCTTCTCATTATTTTGTTGAATGGAAATGAGGATTTTCATTCCCCCCATGCTTGAGAAAACGTGATTTAGCTCAGAATGTCAGTGTTAGGGTTTACATGGTGTAAAGCTTCTGGAGAAGATGTTTTTAAAGGAAAACTGCCTGAAATCCATTCATAAATTTATTTTTCCAGTGAAGCAGCTTCCAATTAAAACACAGGAGAGGTGGATTAGCAAGGCTAGCATGGCTCTGGATGGGTAAATCACCTCACTGAGCCGCTCCGCTGCATCTGACGTGTGAACGATTAATGACTGGCCTAATTCCCTTATCGCACCACCTTAATGCCTAAATAATGTACGCTTAGTCAACTCTGGATGGCAGGCCTGTATACAACTAGCATGAAGATCAGATTGGATAGCCTGTTTGCATGTTGCAGTTGTCCTTATTGCCGTTATTGGAGAGTTTTGTGCACTGGTATACCGCAGTCATATATCATCACTGTCTTCAGCTGCAGTAGAACTTTTTAATTTAAGGCTGTTACAACATGTTAAAGAATGTTTTGATATAAAATTCTGTGCAGCATAATACTGCAGTGCAGCCAAGCCATAGTACAGATCAGCTTCTGCACACTAGAGGTTTCTCTCTATATATACAGTCATATCAGAATATTATGACCACCTATGTAAAAGTGGACCACCTACAAATAATTAACCTTGGCTCAGATGAATGTGGCGACACATCGTGGTATGGACTGTATTAGGTGATGGGAGGTGTCTGGAGGCACTCATGTCCTTTCCAACTGCAGCAGAGCACCAACACTACAGGAGAACAAGGACTCTGGCAAGTGGTACAATCACCCGTGCAGCCCCACTGTTACACTGTTGGGAGTCACTCAATGTGAGAAGACCAGCTCTGTACACCTTCACTGTGGGTCTAGAACAGGGGTTGGCAACCTTTAACACTCAAAGAGCCATTGGGACCCGGTTTTCACGGAAAAGAAAACACTGGGAGCCACACATACTTTTTGACATCTAAAATGAAGATAAAACTGTATATAGTTTATTTTACTTTTACGTTTTGTATGAACAACTATAGTGTGTTGCCACGTAGTGCTACATAGAAAATAACATTTTATTTATTTATTTATTTATTTTTTATTTATGTAATGAACATATTTATAGCTTTTTCAATTCTTATCATCATCCTTATACCCCTTTTTATGGAATAAGATCACTGTCAAAAATTCACACACCCACAAACAAAACCGTGTACATGTGCATACGACTTAAATTATTACTGTTACGTTTTCTTACTTCTGAAGTTGACTGAAAAGTGAGCAAACACTTTCAAAAATACGTCACCAGGCTTCTACGCCAAACGCATCGAGTGGATGACAAATCGATTCGACATAGTGTGCATGTGTGAAACGCTGTTGTTTACAGCTGGTGAATGGCAACGTCTTTAGTCCGCCTCACTGCAGACTTCTTTAATATTTGATTAAAACACATAGGGTCTTTATGATTTAACATTACCACGGCAATGTATGTTGTTAAGTAGTAGAGACTTGGTTAAGTTTTAGTTAAGAGGTGAAACTCTGTTGTAATGTGGGTAACAGAGGGTGCTGCAGAGCAGCTTCCACTATTCTGGACTGAAAGCTGCTGAAAAGTTGCATGAAGGCTGTCAGTGAGTTGTGAAGTTGTGTGTAGCTTGGAGGAGTGCACGAAATCACTTGTGTACTAAAATGATTTAACAGTATAAGAATTCATCATATATTGTGCATCTCTCAGCCTGATCTTATGTGTAATAGAAAAGTCTTGAAGTGAACTCATCAGTACATTGTTGGCCCTTTTCCTCACACACACTTGTGCCACAGTCATACTCTTCCATGTCCACTTTACACCTTTCTTTAACATTAACACTATCATTCCTTTTTTATTAACTGTCTTCTCTCTCTTACAAACAACAAAACCTTCTCATTAACAAGTGCACACACAGTAGATGGTGTCTTTGATTAATTACTGTGATCTTATGCCAGCACTGCCGTTTAAGTACAGTTTTTACTGTCTGAAGATGTTTAAAAAACAAGTGAATATTTGTGTGACATTGTTTGTAAAAGATAAACTGTCGTTAGAAATGTTAATTTATCATTAATTTGATTTATTTTTCAAAATCAACTTTGTGAATACATATATTATTACGGTGTCTGCCTAATTTATGTGGTCATTCCATGAACTTCAGTTATTCACTGTAAGTTATTCATATAAGAAGTAAAATGCATGACAGAACATAAATATGTGTAAATGAAGGGTTTGTCAACTGTAAGTGTTAATGAAGCAGCTTAGTCTGTTGCTGGAGGGACAAATAACACATTTTCTCTCCTTCAATGTCCATCATCCTTGTTAATGAATTTTATGTTCTTATTTAGATATGACGAGTGTCGCCTAGGCTGCTAACCAATTTCACATGTGCACTATGTCAAATCGATTGTTCATCCGCTCGATGCGTTTGGCCTAGAAGCCCAGTGACGTATTTTTGACAGTATTTGCTCACTTCTCAATCATACTTGTAAGTAAGAAAACGTAACTGTAATAATTTAAGTCGTATACATACGTGTACGATTTAGTTTGTTGGTGTGTGAATTATTGACAGCAATCTTACTCCGTAGCTTTTGGGCTTTCGGAACGTGTAGCAAAGTCTTGACCTGAATTAAAAATATAAATTGGAAAAAAGAGCACTATTTCACTGAACAATGAAAAATATTTGCAAAACATCTGCATAAATATATATTTTACTTGGTTAATGAGACTTCTGGGAAGTGCACTGCGTCTGCAAATCAGGGCCGTAGGAAGTCACTTTCATCATATACCGGCTTTCGGCGAGTGCGACACACATTTTCAGTGACGAAAAATAATAAAATAGAATTTTATTTTAATATTTCAAGATCACAATAATCTTCCAATTTAGAAGCAAATATACAGATAGCACGAGAGATCTTCACCATTAGACACTTATTTTCATAGTGTTATTCATTTAATAAGAAATGATGAAACACTATTTTCCACCATTGATTATGTATGGCCATCACTCTAAAGGACAATAACCACTTTCAGTCTTCTGAGAAAAGTGAAATATTTGAACAATTCTGAGACAAAAACAAATGTGCTCATGTCATGAGTTTTGGAGGGGGCTTCTGTCACAAGACCTTGCAAGGGGCCATTCAACTAAATAAAGCTGACTGTGGAACAGTCCTAAATCAGGATGTGGTGCCATACCAGGGGACGTGGTTCTCAGTGACAAAATTAAGTTCCTATGCCTTTAGAAAAATATGATGAAAAATTGCCATTTACTAAAACGGACACTTGTACAATTATGCCTGAGGTATATCAACATGTGTCTACTTTCCTTTTTAATTCATAACAGTTATAACTGGACTGAAGAAATATAATTGGACCATATTTGAGACACCATACCATTCACACCATAGGACAGTGTCCTCACACATAACTTCTATTGTACATTGGAAAAATAAAATAATGCAAAATATGTGCACTTATGCAGTACATCCTTATAATACTGAATGATGTAAACACTAGCACTGCAATGCCTCATTTGAAGACGGCTGTGGGAAACGTGAAAAGAAAAGGCTGTGTGACTGGAGTGGTTAATAGTGCTCCTCAATTTTGATAAAAGTGATAACTGCCTCATTATTTTGGGCAGTGTTGTGATTATAATTATCAAATGCAATTAAAATGAAAAACAGGGCAGAAATGTCAGTAACCACCTATCTGAAAGTCTGCCTTTATCTGCACCATGGCAATTTACCAAAAAAAAAAAAAGTTAGTACTCTACTAACACTTTCAATCTGACGCTGAGCACTATACTTATCACAAAACCTCACCTGATGTGCTGAACTTTCTACAGCGTAGAAGTGCCTCACAAGTAACAGGTTTAGGTTTAATGTTAAGTCGCTTAGAGCGTATTACTGTTTGGTATATCCTGAACATTCACAAGAGAAATAAGTGAACTCTCTGAAATTGGCTGGGCTTCTGCATTTATTACTGATAAAATGTCTGATCATCATGTACTCTTCCTAACAGTTGTACTGTTTATATCTTTAACTGAGCAGACTTCCACAATCAGGCTTGAAAAAGTAAGTGAACCTCTGTATTAATGACTTACAAGCTGATAAATGTTTTCAATAGAGGAGACAATATCAGAAGAATGGGCTTTAAGAAAGTTTGATTAGCATCTACGTCTTCACGCAGACAATATTCATACCTAAGATGACGTACACACACATGAAGCTGGAAAAAGCTACAAAATAATTATTTTATATGTATTATTCATTTATTTATTGTTTGTGTACAATTTTGACTTATTTGATCAGACACAGTAACCAATTAATTACCATTAGTAACCAATGCAGACGTCCATGTAGTTCCAAATGGATCACTTATTTTTTCTTGTAATTATATATCACTGTCATGTCATACTGACAGATTTGGCATAGATGTACTGATATGAAATTTCTCAGTTGATAACAATAACATGTATCTAATGCCTTGTTGTGGTCAATGTCAATACTGGTTACATAAAATAATATCTTTTAGCATTTGAAAACAAGTTCACACGATGCCATAATACATCACTCTTTTGGTAAATGTTTGATCAAACTATTAAAATATCAGTATATCAATTAGTTCCATTAAAATAATTGCCCCAAATGCAACAAATATCACTAGTTGCTAAATAAATATTAATAAAGCTACAAATATGATACAACCTTTCAGCAAATCCAAAATAAGAGATACACTAATAATACATGCAACTGTATGATAGCATGACAAGTAATGAACAACTAATTGTGACTGATATGGATATCATACCATAAACAATTTCAATGTACATAAAGTAATGTAATCTAAAATATACGTCATAGTATGGCCATTGCCAGCCAGTGTCCAGTAGAGGATGCTGAGATTTTGCCAATGTGATTGCGCACAATGGAATTTGACCTCCGCATTAACCCACATATGCAGTGAAACACACACTAGTTGCAGCTGGGGGTTAGGTGCCTTGCTCAAGGGCACTTCAGTCATGAACTGCCCGGGTACCAATCCGGTGACCTGAAAAAATTAAATATGGGGCCAATAGTATAATTTAGTTCTCCATTTATCATCAAATATATCATCCAGCAATGTATTGTGCATCCCTACCTAAACTCAATGTCTTATGCTTAATGTTCCTGTAAACATGGAAAGATCCAGTTAATGTTGGTTATCAGTATTGGGAAGGGGTGGGTACTGGGGGAGAAGAGATTCCTGTAATCTTGCCACCAACTTGACAAACACTATTACAAGACAAGCAAAAGAGGCAGTCTCTCAGAGGGGGATCTAGTGGAAAAGCCTTTGGTATAATGCTCTTGTCTGTGTTTCAGGCCCAATAATCTGATTCCAGATACACAAGACTGTCTTCATCTTCAGGGAATGAGGGAGAAAGGGAAGGAGGAAAAAAAGTCTGAAAGTTCGTCAGCTTTGTACATGTTCCATTATCTTCCCTCTTCTGAGTAGGCAAGGCTTATTAGCGAGCTTTGAACTCACACTTACAATAATGTGCCATCAACAGTTTTATAAGCTAATTAGAAAAACAGTTTAATTAATGACTGACTGGCAATAAAATGGCAATCAGGAAAAAAGAAACCGAGGGTGCTAAGCTTCCACTACCACCAATTAAGGGCTAATTACAAACAAATTATATATGTGTTTTGCTGTGGGCTTTAATTTTTTTTTAAAAAAAGCTTTAATTAAAAGAGAAAACATGCTAATTAATTAAACAGCACAAAAATCTACATTGAAAAGTATGCTTTGTCTATCAAGTAATTAATGAAATACAATAATCCAAATGAGATTCCCCAGCATTTGATAAAAGCTTAGTGCCCATTTTAAACCCATTTCAAAATTAATGGGCAAAAAAATTTAATGCGAGTCATCCAGAGATATAATAAAAGTTCATTCTGTGATAAATTGCTTATGCTGAAGGAAAAAGGAACAAAGCAGATACTTTTCCTTAACAGTTTTCTTGTCGCCGCAGGGGCCTGGTGCAGAAATCATAGAGGGTCTTGCATTTCTATGCAAGAATCGTCGGAAGTATGAAGTGGCGGTAAGGAATAATAATCATTAAAAAGAAAAAAAAAATCCTGATAGAACTGTTGCACCATAATGCCATATTTAAAATTTAATATTAAGCTGTGATTCTGAATGATAAATAAATGGTAAAAAATACCAACAGTGCTATGCTGGACGGAAAATCCTGTAACCATTGAAATTGTTCACAAGCTTAAACCACGAAAAGCTTTAAATGTTTCAAAACTAACGTGTATGGGCTAAAAAAAAATGTTTTTGCCTTTTTGGCAAATTAGTCATATTTGGCACCTGATGCAAGCTCGTAAACCAGGCGTGACATATCTAGAGGTAGAGATGTACAATACAGTCTTGTGAGTTCCAGTGTAAATGAATGAGAACATCTGCTCCCAACAAGCAAAATATCATACAGGTCGCTGTCAAAAACCACATAGTTGGCAAATCCCTATTTCACCATCACTATCACTATTAAGAGAATACACTTAAGCTTTGAAACGTGATGTTTCCAGAAAGAAAGGATCTGGAAGGAGCACCTGCTGAAATATAAAGCCTCCAAAAACTATTTTTTCTGTAAAAAGCTGTCCACAAGTTTACCCACAAGACTTAAGATTCACAGAAGATTCACCAATTTTATGCCAATGTGATTTTTCACACAACGGAATTTGACCTCCGCATTTAACCCATTTGTGCAGTGAAACATACACACACACACACACACACACACACACACACACACACACACACACACACACACACACACTAGGCTGTGAGAATTTGTGCCTGAAGCGGTGGGTAGCCCTTATCCACCAGCACCCGGGTAGCAATTAGGGGGTTAGGTGTCTTGCTCAAGGGCACTTCAGTCATGTCCTGTCTGGGGATCGAACCAGCGACCTTCTGGTCACAAGACCAGATCCTTACCACTAGACCATGGCTGCACCCAGCCATATTATATTATATTATATTATATTATATTATATTATATTATATTATATAAATATTCAAGGAAACCAAAGGGAAAGGCCATCATAGACTTTCTTTTATCTATTTGTTTAATTCTTGCCAATTTCCTGAGCAGTTCTTTCCTGTTTAGACTCTTAAAACTTTGACTTTTGCTCCATTTGTTTACACAGGAGTGTAGATCCTGAATGAAAGTGACCACTGATTCATAGCTAAGAACAGCACAGCAATAACCCTCAACGTGATAACAGGTATCCCTGTCGTGGATGCAGAGGAACAGGTGGAATAGACTCCATTACTCTTGAAACCCACTCAACCCATCAATAACCTTCAGTTGAAAGGTGAGAAGGTGTAAAGAGACGAGAGTGACCTCACATCCCATTTGCTATGGCCATCTGTCACCAGTTCTGTCAAAGGTGGGAATGTCATCAGCAACAACAGGAGCGTGCACTGCTGATGGGTAACACCAGCTACCAGCGGGGCGGCCGTGGCCTGGTGGTTAGGGATCTGGTCTTTTGACTGGAAAAGTGCCGGTTCGATCCCCAGGCAGGTCATGACTGAAGTGCCCTTGCCCAAAGCACTTAACCCCCAACTCTAAGTCACTCTGGATAAAAGTGTCTGCTAAATGCCTCAATCAGCAACAATGCAAGAGAAAGACCCTCTACTTGTGCTGAAACTGTACAACCAAATATGGAAAAGAGGAGAATGCGTATCAGGCCATCTATGAAGAACCAGATCTATTTTGCATATATTTCTGTATGTTCATGGTGCCCCCTTCTCTTTAAAACTTCTTTTGGCCCTTGCCCTGTTCGTCTTCCTCCATTACCCTTTCTGCTTTCCCTGTAAGCCTCTGTCTTTAATCATTTTTCACATTCTCTAGCTCCTAGAGCACATGAAATGGACATGACACCCCCTGTTGTGTCACACTAAAGCCTCTGTGTTTTGAAGTGGTAATGTAAGGCTAATAAAGGTGATCACAGCAGAGGCTAACAGTAGGAAATAACACAGTGTGACAGTGCTTTGTTTAGCCTTGCTTTGTGCATCAATACAGTAGCCTGGCTCTCGTAGCAGCTCATGTTACCATTTTCTAATTGAATGAAATAAAACCTCTCAGAACAAGTGGACCACCTTCTAAACACACTACCAGCAAACTTCATAGATCTGCTTTTTTTCAGCAGAGCTTGTCCTGGTCAACTCGCACTGAACAAAGTCAGAGATGTTTGTTACAATAACCGGACAAACTACGGAATACATCAAACCCCATACAGCATCAACAACAATCATGAACGGAAACAATCACAAAAGGATACATGTAACACTTACAACCTTTGGAAACTAATGAGTCAATGAACCGGGTAAAGATGAAGAAATGAGAGGGCGGAAAAAAGAGTTGCACTAAATGTTTAGCCTCAAAATTCACTTTTTAAGAAAAGCAGGATCATATGAAATCTCCTGACACTGGGTGAGTCAGTTATATTTAGCAGTCACTTAATGTTATGCTAATTAGTGAAATTAATTACTCCTTATGAAACTTAAAGCTGTGTCAAAGAATGTACAGTAATCAAAGAATGAAGACATGTGTGTTCCTTAATTGGAATGTGCACAGCAGTTAATCTACCAAACTAATATAACGGAGCGCATTAGTGGCTGGAAGCTATTCCCAGTACAGAGAGACTCATGAGGCTTTTGAGGAAGAGAGAAAAAAAAAAAACATAAGAACTTCTCCCCGGAAATCCAGATCCATACACTGACAAACAACTTTATTTAGTACAATTTCAAACTGTCAAGCCTGCCGTGATGCTACATTTTGAACCGCAATCTGTCCATATTTTGTTTTTATTTGTTAACACAGGTTTGGTGGAGTCGATGCCAAACTTCAGTATTAACTTTCAAACGAACAAGGCTTTAAAAGTGCTTTGTAAATCTAAAACAAAAGAGTTAAAGCTCCCACGGAACTGCTGAATACATTTCCATGAGCAGGCAATCTCAAAGAAACCTGTATTATCCACAGTTTTGTGTCTTTCAATACTTGGACAAAGATGAAAGACTGCATATCACACAATGTCTTCAAACATGGCTTTACCAAACTGTTTTAACATACAGATTAAAGGAAGAAAGCAAAACACTATTAATTGATTAAAGAGGCTAAAACATGACAGCAACAAACAATCCCTTTATGGCCAAGAAATTTCAGCAGGCTCTTTACATCTCAAACAGAAGTCCTTTAAAGTGATATAAGAACTATAGGCTTCTTTGAGGATGAGCAGGTTATGACTGAAACTGCACCAGCTTTAATCCACATACTATTCACGACACCAGGCATATCCTTAACCCAACACTTAGGAGCACACATTCAAATATAAGTGCTCCACGTGCTCCAGTCTTCTGCTATCGCATTGTTTCAGTCGCAACTAAACACCTTCATTTAACGCTGCGTTTGAATATAAACATATTACAGAACCTATGATATTCCATATATCCACAGATACAAACATTATTAAGACCTTGAAATTGAGGCTTGCCACAGTTGGGATTACTGATTATTTAGCGGCTCGTCGTGTTGCTTTGAAACGGCAGTGTCTCAAGCTCTGTTTATGCTGGCCGGGGTGCTGGGTGAGTGCAGAGAGAGAGCTGTGACAATCAGCGCTAGCCGGATTAGAAATTAGGGCGTAAAATGCTGTGCTAACACCCACACTGCCCCTGAGGACCCACTGTACAGGCAACATGTTTCTCTCTGTTTATCTCAGACTTGCGGTTGGAGGACTGGCTGCACATCAGCATGCTATCGGACTGCATTGTTACAACAGAAAAAGTTGATGAATTAGTGGGCACACAAGCACACAAGGTTCATGTGAATACACACAAACACAGTGAATATGTAATATTTACATTTACCTAAAAAGAGTCTGGCTCAACTCTTAAGAGTAGTTTATACTCATACTAAAGAATGTACAATAAAATCAATATTAAACCTTTGTGGTCTAAGGGTATTCTCTCAATTTTGGGTATCTCCTTAACCCTCTGGAGTTATATCCAGTATATTAACGCAAGTCTGCAAAAACACTTATATAACTGTGAGATTTCATCCTAGAAACAAAACAAAAAACACACCCCAGAAACCTTAAAGGGTCTATTCTTACAAAAAATATAGAGGTTAGATTGAAATATATTTTTAGGTTCTTGTGAAAGAAGCATAATAAAGCAGTGACACATTGTTCAGCTCGAGTCAGAACGCAGTTAATTTTTTGTCACCAAATGACGCAAACTACCATTCATATGATAATGACATGGAAATTCCAGACAGTCCATTGGAGGATTAGCAGCCCAGGAATGGGCTTTAGAAACAAAAGAGTTTTCACCTTAACAAAGACCTCTCACCTCACACTCATAAATATTCATTCTAGGAACCACTGAATGAGTGAAACACATCAACTCACATTAGTTAAGCTTTAGAAATAAAACCACATACAGTGTATAAAAACTGTAATGAGCAGTGTGTAGCCAACATCTCTGTTTATTCAGTTCTGAGCTCAAAAGTCTTGGTTAGAAATGTTTAGAGTGTTTTTCACAATATATCAGCACGTCTGAAAACAGGTTTTTGGAAAGTCTAAGTTTAGAGCAGATTTAATCAGAATATAGATTTATGACATTCTTACTGTTCTGACCCTGTTGTTGCTGTGTTTGTGCTGAACAGAAGCCTGTGTAACACTTTGGAAAACTAGAACAAGTCATATGTTACATGTCAAAATGTTCAGAACAGTCTCAGCTCTCTCCATAATAATAGATCACTGAGGAAAGAGATAATATGGCCCCAAATCTGAAATGCTGGAGTCAGATTTTAGAAACTATTGTGCAAATATGACTTTGCTCATGTGGAAAAATTGTTGTGGTGCTTGAAGTAGATTTAAGTCTGGGAAAATTCTGTGTTGTTTTAATAAAACAGAAGATAGATGTGTATGACATGTCTAATTGGTGCAGCAACATTTTGGCTGCCGGTGTAAACATTTTTGCATTACTTGAACGTTGACTCAATGAAGAACAAAATTTCGATGCTGCTTGATGATTTTCAGTGATCAATTTCACACAAAATGTAGACAGACAAACAAATCCACCAATCTCACACAGACACAAGCAGAAGGGTAGGTCCATAGCGATTTGTCTACTAGTCAATTTCAAACAGAAACACATGAAAAATGTGTTAAGAGGCAGATGATGAGTATCTCAATCTGTCTTCTTAATTTTGGACATAAATCACATACAACCCTGGGATAAGATGAACTTGAAAGGGTAGACAATACAGATTCACTAAATGTTTGATTTGTATTTCTGCATTGTATTAATGCAAATATATGAATACAGAAACTACATCTGATGCATAGCCATTTTCGTCAAAGCAAATTTCTGTTTCACAGACCCCTTTGATTTGCTAATGAGTCAAACACATTTACAACAGTTGGAATCAGTCTTTATCAAAGTAGCTGTAGTTTAGTGTACCTAAAGGAGCTAGCAATAACAGTTCTGTGCAGCCAGTGCCAGGCTTCTGTCAGGGCCATGCCTCAGCTGTCTGGCCGAGAGAGAGCAAGAGAGGGGCAGGTAAGAGGGGGAAGACTCCACTAAGTCTGTTCAAATCCACTAGTGCTATAAGAAGCTTTCTGAGGCAACGCGGTCCGAGTATGTCAATCAAAGAGAAAAGCCACTCTTTTTGGTTGGCCCACATTTTACTTGCTCACTGTGGCAATCTAACTATGAACATGTGGGGATGTGGGTTTGAAAAAAAAGCACATCAGGGTTAAATTACAGTCCATTTAGTAACAAAGACTTAACAACAGCAATACCGAAGAGGCAGAATAAAGTTTTAAACATACTGATGAACCATGTCAGTATCCCCTCCTTCAGCCCTTTTGATGAAGCAATGTTTGACTAGATAAAGAAAAAAGATGTACAAAAGACACACAACAATCGTTATGAATGAAAACAACGGCTTCCAAAGCATTCTACAGATGTCTATTCTGTACATGCATGCTTAGAAAGCATTAAGAGATGAAATCTCTAATTTCTTGGAATGCTGTCTAAGTAAACTGTCTAGATCTACCTAGAAAAGAAAAGATAAGACCCTTTGAGATGCACCGTAGATAAGCATAAGTGACATCGGCACGGATTAGTCCCATAAAGACTACCTGAAAGGAAAATTGCCTGAATCGTGAGCATGTTGTCTGCATTCTGGTGCTATTTAATGCTTGTTCTCACGGTGGCATGGCTGTTAAAAACATGATTATCACCTCTCTTTGAACAAAAATAAACCTACCCTCAATGTTATCACAATAGGAATTTATTAGAGCAGAGCAAATAGTGGCATTTTCACACCCTTATTGGAGGAAACACAGGCTGTAATTGATTTCGGGGGGAAACTTACTATTTAAGGTTAACAAGATTACCATTGCTCCACCCAATTAGATGGTTAAATTATTTTGATGGAGCACTTTATGGAAGCGTGACCCAAGATTGCTTCAGCCACAAATTGCAACAAATTTGGCTTAGTTGAAAATGAATTATCACTGAAATTGCAATATTGAAAAGCACATTCAATATAACCAGCTTGAAAAAGGAATTAACAAGGCACGACAGAGTGTACTGTAGCAATGACCGCCAGACTGAGTTTCAGGACAGCTGACTATGAGTGGCATAAAATGCACTTCAATTAATTAAACTGTGATGTAATCTTTAGTTTTGTTTGTGTACAAAATTTGATTTGAAATAAAACAATGATCATTAAGTATCAATCAGCTTTAATCTGAGAGTATTTTCCATTTTTGTGAACATATTAAAACAGTATTTTCATACAGATATAAATCTGATAATGTATAAATATCATGTTATGCATATAAATCTGGACACTGTAATTGCTTAGTTAAATGAATACAATCTTAAGTAAATCTATTGTGATCAGAACTTTTAAGTCAATTTTTCATTACTAGCATTTTCACTCAACCATTAAACTGACAACACACTTTAATTTCTGATTTTTTTTTCTTTTTCCAGATGATTCAAGATTGGATAAAATCAACAAATGCTGCTGCTCCCATTATTCAATCTTCTGTGCTAGAAGGGTGAAGTGCCACCACTTTTTAGCTCGGTTTTGCTGCTTCCCACTATTTGTTGACAGTTATTTTATAGGGTTTAGTTATTCACAGCTGTTTACTCTCCACCAGAAGTCTACCACATATTTTGTGCAAGGCATCATGGAAAGTAAAAAGCTGGGACTGAAAGAGAAAATGCATAATGTAAAAAAAGGCTAGTAATGAGGTAAAAAAATGTCTGTGATTTCAAACAAGTGATGTCAACAGTTGACTGTAATCATAATTTGTTATAAAAGCAGTATCCACAAACACCTGAGTCTTTGAGGAGCAAAGATGGGCATTGGTCAACGCAAATTATTGAAATGTTTACAAACAATGTTCCTCAAAGAAGACTGGAAGGGATTTGCGTCTTACTCCCTCTATAGTCCATAATATCAATAACGAATTCTAGAAATCTGGAGAAATTTGATTGCGTAAAGGGGAGGGGCACAAGTCTCAGCTCAACATTCGCGATCTCATTCGTCAATAGCTCATATAACTTGCATGGGCAAGTGACTACTTTGGCAAAATTGTGTCATTAACTACAATATGGAGTTAAATTTTTAAGTGCCACTTAAAACTTTACTGTGCAAAAAAGAAGCATTATGTTAACCATGTTTAGACATGATGGACCATCACAAAGTGGAATTGTGTTGTGTATTGTGGTAACACAAATCAGCAGAGCACTGAAACGGATGCTACAATGAAAAGAACCATCCAGACCAAAAAGTCAAAAGGCCAGGGTCTGTTACTGTATTGGGTTGCATCAGCCCCGCCAACATTCAAAAAAGACAAGGCAAAACCACATGCTGCACACATTACAGCATGTCTGAGGAGAAGAGCATACAAAAACTGTACAGGCCTGTATACAGTCCTGTCCCCAATACAGAGTTTGAAACAAAAAATGTGTCAGAAACCTCTTGGTGTTGGACACCTTAAGACATGTTTGCAGAAAGAATGGGACAACACCTAAAACTCTTCATCTTTTGATATTCTTGGCACTAGGCCTGAAATACAGAAATGGATGTATATTAACATATAAAATTAAGCTGACCAGACAAAAAACAACTATTTCTGAATTAGAGTTGTAGGAATATGTTGGATATATACTTTATGGTAGCATAATGCAGTTGCACTTATTTCATTAATACTGAACAAAATAACCTTTTTTTATACAAAGACTAGTTGAAAAATGCTTGCATGCATCTGTTATTCTAGTGCAGTGGTTCTCAACCTTTTGCAAGCTGGGCCCCCCCCAACGCTGGTTCAATGCAGTTTGGGCCCTCCATCTGATGCCCCTTACATTATGTTACATTATCCCCTCTGATGCCTTATATTACCAAGTTGACCTGACATCATTAGGTTCAGTCATATGAGAAATTAATAGATTTATTTGATAATTTTATCATTATAAGAAAAAAACCTCACTATATAGATTTATATATCATATCATAGATGTATTTTTTATTAAAAACATTATTAATGCCTATGTCATAAAATAAGCCTTGTAGTATGTGTGGAATATATGTCTGTATTTAAGTTGGTGTCACATCATTAGGTTTAATAACATAATAGTTTAATTGATTACTTTTATAATTGTACATAAAATAAATGTTAGAAAAATTACACAAGATAATATGTGAATATGTATAAAATACATGCTTCACATTATTAGTAATATTTAATTAAAAAAGCATGAAACAATCTTGAAAATGGCTAAAATTAATGTAACACTTCTCATTTCTTCTGGAAATTGTGAAATGCTCCCTAACACTGCAGCGTGTAGTGGGTAATTTTGAGACGGTCCCTAACTTTGTAGCGTGTAGTCAGAGCGAACACAAGGCTAAGCTCCTACACCATGTCATAACAAGCGAACTTTAAATAAATGTTGTGTAAAATAAATAAACTGTAAGTGTGCTGGTGAATCTGTGTTTAGTTAACTGGTGAGGAAATGCGGAATTATGAATATCAAACGAGTGAGCAATATTAAACTAACAGTTTGTGTTTCAAGCTGTGCACGTGTGACTCCATTTCTGTGTGACTCCACTTTCTTTGAGGTAAGTCTTTAAAAAGACTGTTTTAATTAGATAGCATTTAGATGGACAACAGCAAGAACGCAAATAAACATGATGAGAGAATTAGAGAGGCGCACCACGTGTGTTGTCGGACTGTCACGTCGGTTCAGAATACTGCTCACTGATTGGTGAATTTGAAATGAAACTGTATGGCTGATTTGTATATTATAATAATCCACCCACTTACATTTCAAAGGGGGCGGGCATTTGCTGCATCTAATTTGTACAAATAGTCAATGAGTCCGGGATGTTTCGTGATTTTTTCCCCACCCACGTCCCCCGTGCTCGTGCCCCCCCAGTTGAGAACCACTGTTCTAGTGTATTCACACTATCCCTATGTCCTAAAATATGTACTAAACATCTGGTTGAGGAGCAGCAGCGTTGGTGGATGTTTTCATAGCTTCAAAATGGCAAAATGTGTGTTGTCTTGGAAAAGTCTGGGTGACCACAAACTTTTGAACATTAGTGCATGTCTTTCCAACTAATGCCTATGAAGACAGCAACCCAAAAACATTACCAGAGGCTGAATACCTTTCCTTTCAGTCAGGCCTGTAATGCAGCACATTTTACTTTCTATTACTTTTGTCTTCAGTCTTGTTGTAAATATGTAAAATGGTACGAGATCAGAATTTATCCTGCCATCAACTATAAAGATATGACATCTAGTTCCACTTACAGCTTTATACTATGGCTCTGTCTCTGATATTTCTGTAACATTTATATGGTCCTGAGAAATGAAGGCTGCGATGTCTATACAGGTCAACCCATTATACAAGTATAAAGTAGGGTTGAACAATTCATTGTAATTTTATTAGTATCACAATATAAGGCTGTGCCATAAATATATTGTAAGAGCTAGGATGGCAGTGACACCACTGCATGTTATGTATTTGGCAGGAAAGTAACCTTAAGAACTGATACTATTAAACAGATGTAATGAATATACTTATAAAGACAGGCACCATTACAGCTGCCCTGGAACCCCTGGCAAATGCGTGTAGCTGTAGCGGGTAGCCAGATGCTCTGTTGCTTTATAGACTATGGAGCTCATTACACATACTAAGCAAAAATAAAAACATACATTAACATATTTAGATGAGCAACAATCCATTGCATTTCCATGAGATTAGGTATTGAACTAAATGGTATGAGGTTATAAAGTGTAAGTAATAATTTGGGAATAGCAGCAGTATTCACAGTCTGAAATTGATAACAGTAGCAGATAATGATACATTGCATGGGACATGAAGTCAATGTTGCTGATATGAGTCAAACATACTTTAAATTGTTCATCAGTGTCTAAGTCAGGGATGTCAAACTCCAGTCCTGGAGGGCCGGATTCCTGCAGAGTTTGGTGATTTCTCTGCTCTGACACTACAATTTAACCTGCTCATTACCTGCTGAGCTGAATCAGGTGTGTTTGATCAGGAAGATCATCAAACTCTGCAGGAATCCGGCCCGCCGCGGTCTAAGTAAAGCATTGTGAGTTTGATGCAAATTAAATTCAACGAGGCCCAAAACAGCTGATTGGTGCCAGAAATCAAGAAAACCAAAACATCAGTAACCCTTTTTATAGTACAAGGAATATCATGAACATCTTATTCATCTGAGATAAAGACCTGTATTATGAGTAGTTACTTACATTTTAATTTATAATGTTGCATTCTGTATGACATGTGACTGTACACTTTAGCATGCATCTGTCAGTGCTCTGCATTACAAACTTCTATAAATACGGTAATGAAACTAACATCTGTAATCTTAATGGCTTTATACCCGAGCTTTACATTTTTACAAATATTTCTGAGCCACTTCAGCAGATTTGTGATTTTCTAGTTTCCACATTTCCAGCTTTTCTACAACATGTCATTGTAGCCCTATGTGTGCAAAGTGTACACAGTTAAATGTTATCTGCACAATTTTGGCAGTATTTCTTGGTTTGGCATGTTTAAGCAAGAGTTGAGGCTACATAACAGTGATTGTGAACATCACTGCCGTACTGTCACAACAGTAGCAAAGTCTTAACCCTATAACATGGCAACACGCATTTTTAAGGTCACTGAAGCAAAGTTCTGAGACATAAAAATGCTGCTCACTATGACAGACCCAACTCCAGGAAAGTAGAATGTCTTTTTAACAGCAATTACACGTGTGCGAGTGTTACATTTTCTGCCAAATTAGCTTCAAACCACTTGATCCTGGGTACCTTCCTAAGATGTGCCATTTTAAAACTGCAGGCCCTGCGTTTAGTTACGAGCGCACTTCAAAGGTGCAAACTCGCACCTTGAAAACGTTTTAGCACTTGGCTTGAGAGCATTGTACCTGTCATTAAAAAGAAGAGCCAAAAGTGCAGTAGACACTGTCTCACTTCAAAACTGTGGGGGAGGGCTTTCCATTAACTCCAATGGAAAAGGCCTGCAGGACGTTCCGTCTATGCTGAATGGGGCACGTACATTTGGGCGCAAGTGTGCGTGTGAGAGTGTGTGTTTGTCGCCTCTGTGTCTTTGCAGGCAAAATGGCCACAGACCCATTAGCTCAATTTGTCACAGTCAGAGCACCCCCTCAAGATGGCTTATCGGCGTGACATACCTCGCGAGTAGCCAGGCTGTCACTCAACTCCTCTGCCTTCTCATAGTCCCCTTCAGCGATGGCTCTCTCCATGCTCTTTTCCAGGCCTGACTGGAGATGAGAAGGGGGAGAAATAAAATGAAGTGATTTTCAAATAGAAATAGAAGGGAAGAAAGAGAAAAAAAATCAAAGAGTAACTTAAAAAGTCCCCCAGGCTCTCATTTTAATATGACTGCCATTATAACAAACATGTAGATTTCTTCTCACAAACGAAAATTGGTACTTGATTAAATATTAGGACCAAGAAAAAAAGAAATATTACTGGAGATTACTAAACATGAATGCTAGTCTTTAATTAGATATATCCATATTTACAAGCGCAGTGCCTGCTCACAAATTGGGTTCAGCACCTGAATTAGGGCATCCTTATGAGATACACACATACAAAATCAAAGACAACGCATAGTAACAGAACTAGGGGTCTATCAATGTGTGTATCAATAATGGTACCAATTATTAGTAATCAAATACACTGATAACCAATATTTAGGGCCAATATTCATTGATCATAAAGATATTTGTAGTGTGAACATTCATTCATTCATTCATTATCACACCCGCTTAATCCTTATTAGGGTCGCGGTTAGACCCCCACCCCCTCACTGGGCGCAGGGCAGGGCATTACACTATTCAACTAAGCCCAGGACAGGGCGCCAGTCCATCGCTGGGTGACACACACACACCTACGGACAATTTTTAGAGTACCCAATTCACCTGACCTCCATGTTTTTGGACTGTGGGAGGAAACCGGAGACCCCGGAGGAAACCCACGCAGACACGGGGAGAACATGGAAACTCCGCTCAGATGGGGAATCGAACCCAAGACCCCAGCGCTGAGAGGCGAACGTGCTAACCACTAAGCCACCGTGCCCCCCTAGTGTGAACATAAGGATGCTAATCTTACTCAACGTTACAGATTGATTAATATCAGAACATCATAAAAGTGCTTTGAGTTTTAGAAATGCATGTTTGGATTTACTGGACAATTCCAATAACTGGAAAATTGTCTCGGACCAAACGTGAGGGCTGATAATCTGGCAACCCCTAAGCAGCATTCAACGTTTTTTGGGTAAAATAAACTAATCACCAAAGGCAACTAATTAACTCAAAACTTGTCCTTTTTTAAGAGAAGACTAAGATTTAATATGATTAATATTCAAGGCATGACTTAAAATTTATCAGCCATATTAGAGACCAAAATTTTTATCAAACTCAATTAAAACTTCTTTTCACTGGAACTAGAGACACACAAACATTTAAACAGAAGACTAAAGAATTGCTCTGATCAGGGCTGACATTTTCATTAAAAATTATATCCTTAATGTATACGGAAAGCCTTTAATTATCATTTTTATTCCAACAAAACCGCCTCGTTCTTAGAAACTGAGAAAAGAGAACTAGAGCACCTCATAATTTAATAGTGCTACAAGATAATTTACCAATTTTAACCCATATAGCATTAAAATGTGGGACAGCAAGACTAGAAACATTTTCCTACTTAAAACAAATTACATTTGCCATCATTTTGCTTACATGACAGTTTAAAAATGTAATGCAAGTTATACATATATTGCTGCTTCAAGTAAATTGGCTGTTTATCAAGCTTTGCATAGGAGAGATATTTATAGGCATTTTTAATCAGGAACATTTCTCTGTGACTAAATTGAATTATTAACTCTGAACAAACTCAGCATATTAAATATCTACACACTTGTTTCTCCTTTTCCTTAATAAAACCTTATTATTAACTTACTTTTTCTATGCAACTAAAGCAATAGTGTACTTATGTTATTCCAGTGCTCACTGTACTTTAACTGCAGTGAATGTGACATTCTCTTGTTGCTATGGCCTCAAGGGATTATAACAGTTCAAGCTGAATGATTTTTTAAAATGTATAATATGTATCCAGAAAAGCAGAAATGTTGGTTTTCAGTTTGGTAATGTCAGTTACTAGTCCTTTACAGACATTTGGAGCTGGTTTCCCAGAAAGTGATTAAACCTAGCTGGATTATTTAGCATCCTGACTGGAAACCCTCCTTGTGTATGAAACTGGTACATGGATAGACAGAATAAGAAAATGGAATTCCTGTGATAAAGAGATTCCGAGCATGAAAAAATAAAGAGTAGTCACACCGTTTCCATGTCAATTAATAGTATCAGCTCCAAGTATGTGCTTTTTTTTTTGCTATCTATGCACACAAAAGACACACTTTTTTTTAAGACAGGCCCAACATCCCACCCACACCATTTGACTGGTAGAAATGTGAACCACATGTAGAGTAAATCCAATCAAACATGCTTTTGAGTGTTCTTGCAACTGTCTAAAGCTTAAAGCTCTCTCTCTCTCTTTACATTACATTATGTTCATTTAAGGTAAGTTGTGAGTGTTAGTTCCATCTTTCACACTACAGTATCAAACTTATGGTAAATCAGCATTAGTCACAAACATCAATTACTGGTGTCTTTGATTACTATTAATCAGAATTACTCCCTCATAAAAAAAAAACAGGCAAACTCTAGTTTAAACATTCAAATGTGGTGTTCCTTCAAGTGCTTTCTAAGAGTGGACAGACATAAATAAGGTCATGGGACTAGTAATAGCTTCAGATTAATCTTTTGCATGAACCCCATCACTTTGCATGGATTCCTTTATCAGCAAAAGGCTTAACAATCTTGGACCAATCAAAAGCGCATATCGTAAGTGAACAAAGCCAATGCCCTTTTTGGTCTTAGTGATGAGATGTTTGTGAGAAACAAGCTTCAAATTTCTTACATGCTAAGTGTGTCCCATTCTCTGTCTAGTATCTCATATTCCAGGCTTGGAATCTTCTATTTTCCTCCTCATCATCGAATTACAGCATTTTACAAGAGCTATTAACTTTTGTGTGCGTAGGGTTTCCACTACAGTCATTCCTCTTTAGAAAAATCCACCTCACGCTCAAAATCTTAAACCTCAACCGGAGAACAGACGGTGCAGCAACATCCCCGTGTCAAGATTAAGGTAATCTCATCATTAAATATAATCATTTCCATTCAGTTCTTCTCAGTGCCATGCTGAAGAAAAGATGCCTCTTCAGACTGTCGCTCACATTTCATATAGAGAACAATTATGTTACACATACAGTAGGCATGCAACAGAGAAGGGGAGAGAGATAAAAATGCTTCCACAGCATCAGGGTGGAATTAGAACACCCACAGAGTGCTACATTAAGATGGCAGAAACCATTGTTACCTTGAGCGGAGGCCTGCTACAGGCAGGAGGCTGAAATCTATCATTGACGCCAAAATACTGTGTTAGCTCCTCCCAGTGCTTCACACGCACCTCTTCGCACTCCCTGGGAAAAGAGGCCATAGTGACAGCTGTTTGTGTTCATTATCAGTTCAGTACAAGACCACCTTGAAGGGTCTGTTAGATTAGAACACTTCTATATTCGTCCATTTCTGACAGCACCACTGTGACGGCTATTCAGTTAATGTACAAATGTGCACTTCTTTAAACGGGAAAGCAGCGTTAAACATTCATCTGTCTGCAGCTTTGACTCCCTCTCAATATCTAAAGAGGTTGCAAAGATATTTCCTTTACATATTTGCATTTGTAGTGTCAGTGATGCCATAACTACTGTATGAAATTGCTTAGCAGTGGAATTTCAAATGTATTCTGTAGTAGCTGTTGTGTGAATGTATGAAAGGTGTGTATTATATACACATGTACATTATAGAACACATCCAAATCTGATTCTAAACCTAATCCACCAAAAAACCTACCAGTTATTTGTTTTAGGTAAAACCTGCCCACTGTGTAAATTCTTACACCAGCACAAGCAGTGCAATACAAGCAGGCAACATATTA
>BRDA01010644.1:8141-23392 GCA_036984385.1 Crenuchus spilurus
TCTCTCTCTCTCTCTCATGCCTGTGCGCCCACACACACAGCAACTCATAGGTTTCATACTCATACGTCTTGGTCTCAGTCTAGTTTTCTCACACACAAATCGTTGTAAAATGTGAGATTTGTGTTTTGGGTTAAGTCTTCATGTAAACACTAGTATTTGTAATAATGATGGGTTGAGTGCTCCTTGTACAATTACATTAGTTTTTTGAATACTGTATCTGTACTGTATACTGTAAATTTACTATTTTTCCACTAGAAAGTGACATAGAAGACATACAGTACAGCTGATATTTTAGAGCATGGAACACTGCTAGTCACAGACATGCAGTTTCCGTTTGTGTAGTGTCTGTTATTAACTGAAGTCAATAGCTGGTAACAGCTCTGTGCACTGGAAGTAGAATCCACTGCACCACCTGGGGGAGAGCAGCAGGGGGTGGACAGAACACTGGCTGTTTATGTGTGGTTACGACTAGAGGAAATGGCCCCCAGAGGAGTCAGCAGTGAAAGAATTCTGTGTCTACCCTTCACACACTACTCCCCACACCCAGGCTGAGGTCACACTAGCATGTCAGACTATTGCTACTATAAATTGGCTTTGCAGTCTTTAAATCATGTGTTTTTCATCAGTGCCCTCTCACAAACAAACACCCAGCCGTCACACCCACACTCCAGCAATGACCCATTTGCAATAGTGCATCACTGCACTGAGTCTTGTGGATTTTGGAAAGGCCTCATGACATTTTGAAATATACAAATTCTCACCAGAAATGTGGGTGCATATGTTTTGTCTGTATTACACTTTTGTTCCTCCAGTTCATTTACAGTGTCTCACAAAAGTGAGAACATCACATTTCTGCAAATATCTGATTATATGTTTTCATTGGACAACACTAGAGAAATGAAAGTGGGATATATCTTAGAGTAGTTGGTGTAGAGCTTGTATAACAGTATAGATTTGCTGTCTTCTGAACATAACTCATCACACAGTCAATAATGTCCAAAGAGCCGGACATTAATGAATATAGTGAACAGGTCCAAATTGTGGCCAAATGTGTTGTTTTGCCTCCCTAGTGTCATGTGACTCATTAAAGTTACAAGGTTTTAAGTGTGAATGGAGAGCAGGGCTGTTACATTTGGTGCTTTGGGTACAATTCTCTCATATTTGCTACTGGATACTCAACATGGCACCTCATGCCAAAGAACTCTCTGAGGATGTGAGAAATAGAATTGCTGCTCTCCACAAAGATGGCCTCGGCTATAAGAGGATTGCTAACGCTCTGGTGGCCAAGGTCATACGGAGGTTTTCCAGAACATGACTTCCCAGAGTCAACCAAAGAAGTTGAGTTCCCATGTTCAGTGTCATATCTAGAGGTTGGCTCCTTAAAAGAGAGCATGAGTGCTGCCAGCATTACTGCAGAGGTTAAAGTGGGAGGTCAGCCTGTCAGTGTTCAGACTATACTGGTCTGCATGGTCATTGTACCAGAAGGTCTCTTCTGAACCTGATGCACAAGAAAGCCTGCAAACAGTTTGCTGAAGACAAACAGTGCAAGACCACGGATTACTGGAACCATGTCCTGTAGTCTGACAAGACCAAGACAAACTTGTTTGGCTCAGATGGTGTCCTGCATGTGTGGCAGCACCCTGGTGAGAGTATCAAGATAACTGCGTCTTGCCTACAGTCAACATTGTGGAGGTAGCATCATGGTCTGGGGCTGCATGAGTGCCGCCAGCACTGCGGCGCTGCTGTTCATTGAGGAGAAACATGAGTTCCAACATGTACTATGACCTTCTGAAACAGAGCATGATCCCCTCCCTTCTGAAACTGGGCTGCATTGCAGTTTTTCAACATGACACTGACCCCAAACGCACCTCTAAGATGACAGCTGCCTTGCTGAGGAAGCTGAAGGTAAAGGTGATGGTGACCTGAACCCAATTGAGCACCTGTGGAGCATCTTCAAGTGGAAGATGGAGGAGCGCAAGCTGTCTAACATCCACCAGCTTCTCGATGAAGAAGTGGAAGAGGATTCCAGTTGCAACCTGTGCAACTCTGGTGAATTCCATTGAGGACTAAGGCCGTGCTAGATAATAATAGAGGTCAACACAAAATATTGACACTATGGGCACAATTTGGGCATGTTCACTGTGAGGTGTATTCGCTTGGGTTGCCAGCTATTTGGACATTAATTTAGTGTTGTCCCATTAAAAGATAAAATCAAATATTTGCAGAAAGGTGTGTGTTTCAGTGGATTTTATGAATGCACTGTTAGTTTAAGGTTACACTTTACATCTTTATATGACTGTCACTAACCTCACTGAAGGTTGTATACAAGCTACGCAGACTGCAGCTTTTAATGTTACATTATAATGAAAACTGTGAAATGACTATTACTACTTATAATACATATGCCATTTGAAATGGATTATTTATTACCACATAACACGTGCACATACTAATTTGTATATTTTGCGGCCCATGGCTAACGTAGACACTATGTGGCTGCCTACCTTTGCCTAGTGTTAAAACTATCCTAAATGTGAGTTGTGGTTTTTGTTTTATTGTGCATTAAGTAATTTGTATTCATGAAGCATTGGAGTATCCTCAACATGTAGAAACAGTACTAGTCAAGTATCATGTATGCAGTTTGGTGTTCATTATGATATGAATGTGCTCAGGGATCTTAAGAGAAGTTGTGCATGAAGTGACCACTCTTTTTCTATACTTCAACCCATCAGCCTGCAGTGCACTCTTGAATATCTCGCACGCTCATTATCCCAGACCTCACCTTGCTCTAGCTAATGGCAACTAGTTATGCAGCTTCAGCTGGAAAGAGCTAGAGGAACGATTAAGTGGCCTGCAGTTGGCCCTCTGGCTGGCGTATGATGGACATAGAAGCAGTAATTATCATTAAATTGCAGAAGAGTTGACTCAGTAAGAGCAAGCGTGGGAGACTCAAATTTAATACAATTATAGTTTATGGAGAACTCTCCTCTGGGCACGTCTGTGCAAAATCAGTGTGCAGTACTTGTGTAGAGAGGCTGTCAGTCTCATCAGGGCTGCTTGAGATGATTAGCATGGCATTTTGGTCTCGCTTGATGCCCACTCTCTCTCTCCATGTACTGGTTTAAAAAGTGGCATGAAAAGAGCTCTTTCCCTCCGTGCTTTCCTGATTTTACATAAACACTAAATTGTGCCTTGGATTATTGTTGTCTTCCAGTTCTGCTTAGAAAGACGCAGTTTTAAGAGCAACATCTAATAGCCAATCAATTACAGTGGCTGGGCTCGATGAAGCAGGCAGAGAAAATGCTAATTTGTTATGGGCTGCATTTATTGTTACGCAGATGATTATAGTGGCAAGTTTTGATTGCTGTGATACAACAAATGTCTTGGTTAATAAATCTGCTGTGTTTGTCATTGAATGAATCATTCTGTAGTCATCAACATCTAATTCAGTGTTTAACCTTTTAGCTGTGATTGTAATCAGAGGTGATTTGTTTTTCTTATCCACACCTGTCTGCTAGTGCAGAGCTGTGGTTTGATGATGAGAGGAGAGAAATGTGAATGTGGATAGTAGATTGTGATTACAATTCCAAGCTGTGATTGTGAATAGATAGGGAGTAGTGGGTAGGAACCATTAATCATGTAAAGGTACTGAGTATGCAAGAACCTTTCTTTACTAGGTTTGAATAATTGTTTTATTCTGTTCTGTCTGTTATTCTCTGTCATTCAATCTTTCCTTGCCCTTTTCAGCAGGAGGTGAAGGCAGCTCCTCCTGTAATGACACCCGCTGGGTGCAGAAGTGGCAATCATGGCAGTCATCCCGTCCACTGAGGAGGACCAGTCTCTCTCTGAGTTCAGGTTTCTGGCACGCCACAGGTCGCCACTCCAGCCGCCGTTTGCTCAGGGCCATCCCCCGCCATGTAGCCCAGATTCTACAGGCCGATGTGCTCTGGCAGATGGGTCACACTGGTAAGTATGTTGGGTTTTTATTAATGTCACAGGGATGCAAAACAAACATTATATATATTTATATCAGTAAGATTCTAGTGCCAGTTTTGCATTGTGTGAAATTGCAGGTTTTGTTTCCAGGTATGCATTTCAATTTCCATTATTTAATGTTTTTTTATAGGCTCAGGAGTGAAAGTTGCTGTTTTTGACACTGGACTTAGCGAGAAGCACCCACACTTTAAGAATGTTAAAGAGAGGACCAACTGGACTAATGAGAAGACACTGGATGATGGTAAACTGTTCATATTTGTTTTGGTACAGAAGTGGACAAATTATGCATCAGGGTTTTGTTAATTTGAACATTGCTTTGGAGGATTTATAGTCTATAATTATTTTGCATGCACTGCATGCTTTCTACATATATAAACATCAAATTGACTTGGTCATGGTATAACCTATATTGCTTAGCTCTTCCATAACAGTCTGCAAACAAACTTCATCAGCATGACTGGTTGGTCTTCAGGGTGCTTTTTTATGCCCGTCTCTCTAACTCACTTGGTCATCATCATCTCCTGTATAATTTGTCTGTATAGGCTTGGGCCATGGTACCTTTGTGGCTGGTGTTATAGCTAGCATGAGGGAGTGCCAGGGCTTCGCTCCTGACTCTGAGCTACACATCTTCAGAGTCTTCACCAACAATCAGGTACATACACTTTTGCTTCCAGTGGACAAATTATTCATGATTATCATTCATGAAATGTGACGTTAAAGTTTTACTTAAATATTTAATATATAGTTTTATTATTTACTGCTCTACTCTAGTTGAAGCTTATATAGCAGTAAAAAATTTGGTAATTTTTGGACCAGCATTACTTAATAAATAGGCTGCTTCTCCTGCAATGCAAAGCTTGGTGCAAAAAGTGAAATGTGAGACATCAAAACATTTATCATTACAAAGTTGAAAGCCTCCCTTAAGTGCAAGTGAAAAGGAAATGGATCTGAATGAAACACAAGCTCATATGTCAAACTGACTGAATACCTGTCTCAGGTGTCCTACACCTCTTGGTTCTTGGATGCCTTTAACTATGCCATCCTGAAGAAGATTGATGTTTTAAACCTCAGCATTGGAGGGCCAGACTTCATGGATCATCCGTTTGTGGATAAGGTACATCAATTTCCTCTTAGTATTTCAGCCTTCAAAGAAACCAAAAGGTTTGATGTCATGTTCAGGATTTTGGCATCTTGTATGTTTGTGTGTGAGGATTTTCAGTTAGTCTTATAGCAATACACCACATCCCACAAATGTTAGATTTTTTCAGGTATTTTTGGAAGAGACAACAAATGTAAACAAAAACATTGTTGATGGGCTCTGCATACCTGACCTGATATCAAATGTCCTTCACAGTTCACTATCAATGCTTGCATGATGTCAGACTGACAAGAAAGTTTTCTTCAAAATGTAGACACAACACACCAACACGCTGAAGGCCATAATGAATTAAACATGCCATGACTCTAGCCCTGTATAAAGCTATGCATTAACATGAACCATTTCCTTGCTTTGCTGCAGGTTTGGGAACTCACAGCAAACAGGGTGATCATGGTGTCCGCTATTGGAAATGACGGACCACTCTACGGGTAACAGAGTTAACCATGCACACAGGTTGTCTAGATCTTGTCTGTTACTTTGCCCATTTCTAAGTGCATATTGTGTGTACTGCAGCACTCTAAACAACCCGGCTGATCAGATGGATGTGATTGGAGTTGGAGGGATTGATTTTGAGGACAACATTGCCAGGTTCTCCTCACGGGGAATGACAACATGGGTATGTCCTGCTTCTTAGCAACCCCAGTGAACTGCAGCTGCTTGCTGAAGGCAGGTGCTCTTGAAAGGGCCTGTCCATGCGTGTCCATGGAACTTAAGTTAACCTAGAAAGGGCAGACATATCCTGCTTTGGGTCTAAACTGTAGGGCCACTGTTTTAGCTTGTTCACCTCAAGGAAAGGGGCAAAGATTGTAAACTGAGATTTGCTCATACTTCAAAGCAGCCTTAGGAGACTTAAGAAGCATGGAAGCATACTTGAGCTTGCACTCTTTGCTAGACTGGTGCACAATGTTGTCTACACTGAAAGTCATCTCTGGTGAATAATTATGTAACAAAAAAACAGAAAATGCAATACGCCCACCTTGGTTTCAAGATTTGGGTTCACAAATCAGCTTTTAGTCACACCAGAGTGGGTGGTTCAGATTATATGTCTAATGTCTATGCCATGCACAACCATTCTATAGTGCATACTTCACTGTACTTTCAGAGTGATAGTGAGTATATGGGATTACAGATAAAAGGAATACTGGTCTAGCTGTTTTTTGTCTAGCAGAATATAAGTGCATAATGGTGTATTTGTGTTCCATGACATGATGGATAGCATGATGATTATTACTCATGATACTAAAATGGTTGTAATTTTATATATATATATATATATATATATACATACATACATACATACATACATACATACATACAGTTACGAAAGTGTTGGCACCCCTGAATTTTTTTATTTTGACCGGCCCATTTTTGGAGTTTTGTGTGAAATTATGTCAAATTTGCCTTTTTTCCCTGTTTTTTTGTGTTGTTCCAATACACACAAAGGAAATGAACATGTGTATTAAAAAACATGTGTAATTGCAATAATTTTCTGGGAGAAATACTTCAAAAAAAAAATCAGGGGTGCCAACACTTTCGGCCATGACTGTATATATATGTATATGTGTGTATATATATATATATATATATATATATATATATATATAAAACTATCTCTCTCTCTCTCTCTTTGTCAGGAACTGCCAGGTGGCTATGGCAGAGTGAAGCCTGACATTGTGACGTATGGCTCTGGAGTACGTGGCTCTGGAATGAAAGAAGGCTGTCGGTCTCTGTCTGGCACCAGTGTGGCATCCCCTGTGGTGGCTGGTGCTGTCACGCTACTTGCCAGGTAAAACAGCAACTCAAATAATAGCCCTTTCAGCCCTTCTGTTTTGTTCTGAGAGTCTTGAATACACAGTAGTTGGCTTTGGAAAGAACAGAGATACCCACCAACGGAAGCGTGGTGAAATTTAAGTAAAGATTCTACAGAAATTGTGAGTTGCTTTTATCTCTGTTAGTCAAAGAAGCATTGTGTTGCTGGTGTAGAGAGGAAATGTGGCTTCAAAAGGAAGGCTGTTTTGTCTGGTTGTAACTCAACCTTCCAATCTACATTGGCCTTCATTACAGAAAATGTTTGGAGATATCCAGTCAAACTGCTCAAGGCCTCACTGTATATGCAGTGTAATTATTTAATTCTGTTGTTTGATTTCAGAATGTAATGAAGATGTTTATAATGTAGCTGAGCATATCCAGAGTACTGGGAATTAATTCTTATGGTTTCCATGTAACTTACACAGTTTATTATAAATTCTATTTAGTGGATATAACTGATGGTACAATTTGCATTAAATTAACACATTTGATGATCTTCTGTCAGGTTAGAAGGCTTTTTGTTTTCTAAGTCATTGCATATATTTGTTGTTGAATTGGGTAACTTTTTAGATTGCGTAAGTTACGGTTTCCATATTAAATACATAAGGTACATATTAAATATTGTAGGTTGGACCATCAGGAATGAGGTCTATACCCAAAGTAGACTTGTGTCATACAGGTTTGTGCCATAATGATAAAACTGTAATGTTTTTAATAAACCAGCAACTTTATGCACAATGGAAACCATTTAACTAACAGAATTTAAAGACTTTGACAAAAATTGTAAAACAATAGGGGAGATCAGATTTCAGAGTGTCTAATTTAGCTTACTTGGACATGTTCGCACATTTTTTGACAAGTTTAATTTTGAAGTTCCATGTCCCAGAACTGTTTCCCAGTACTGTGGATGTGCTCAGCTGAATAAACAAGGACTAATGCGCCAAAATAAAAAATCATTGACTCATTAAAGACAATGAAGTATAATATTGACAGAAGTAATAAGACTAGTCTAAAAAATAAGTAACCAAGAAAACGATTCAAGAGTTTTATAAATGTTCAGATTATGAAGTTTTGAATGGCAGTGTCTGAAAAGGTCTCTTTCACTTAATTTAGGAGAGCAAGGCCATAAAACTTGTGGCATCTCTGATACTGCAGAGGAACTCTGATAACATGGCCTCAGTTGTCCATGGATTGAGATGAAGCAGAGCAGGAGGCAGGTGGTTTATCTCTGAGCACAAAGCCTGATGCCCCCATTTGTTCCCACGGGCTCCTTCGGGACCAATACATTGTCGATAGATTTCCTTTGCGGCAAAAAGAACAAGAGCAGAGTGAATTAACAGAATCAATCTCTTCTGCCTTCAGGAGATGGCTGGCACCCTGTCTTGCTCACACTCCATTTCTTGCTGTCTCTGTCTGCCCTTTTTCTATGTAGGTCACCCTCTTAGAATGAAATAGGACTGCTCTAGTGTGATGGCTTTTCACCCCATCCCTCCATTTTCATTCTTGATCTAATTTCTTGATCCTCAGAGGTGCTTGACCCCTGCCCACCTGCCCTTCTTTATTGCTGGGCTGTCAGTGTGTGTCAGAGCCCTTCCTTCAAGTTGAAGTTCGTTTTCCACTTAAACTGTATTGACCCTGGTCAAATGAATTCAATTTATAAAGTTGTTCTCCTTGACATTTGCCACTGATTGTTAATATCTCACTGCTCTCACTTTCCATTTGTCTCAGTCAATCTGTCTCTTTCTCTTTCTCAGCACGGTGTTGAACAGAGAGCTGGTAAATCCAGCCAGCATGAAGCAGGCTTTGATTGCATCAGCACGCAGGCTGCCTGGTGTCAACATGTTCGAGCAGGGCCACGGCAAACTGGACCTGCTCAGAGCATATCAGATCCTCAATAGCTATCGACCCCAAGCAAGGTAACATTTGCACACACTGTCCCTTAAGTGCAGTTCATTCCCTGCATCCTGCTCTGGTAGCATAGCAACACAGCTTGCTATTCATGTACACTGCTCAGGTCATTAGTGCTCAGTTAGATTGTGTAAATCACCATTCCACCATGCATAATCTCATCAGTGCACTTAGTATTCCTGGTTGAGTCCAGTTCATTAACCTCACATTCCAACTCAAATGAAGCAAATGATCTTTAGCTTCTCAGCCTTTCTGTCTGACCATGTGTCTGATTGCTCTTTACTACAGTCTCAGTCCCAGCTACATAGACCTGACAGAGTGTCCCTATATGTGGCCCTACTGCTCACAGCCCATCTACTATGGTGGCATGCCAACCATAGTCAATGTCACCATCCTGAATGGCATGGGTGTGACCGGCAGGATTGTGGACAAGGTAAGGTGCTGAAGAGGTTATGTAATCTGCTCAGTTGTGCAGCATATTTACTGTACAAGTACTTGAAATTACTATAATAAATTAACTACACTTACTTTCCCTCAATAGCCAATCTGGCAGCCCTACCTGCCACAGAACGGGGATCATATTGACGTGGCTGTGTCCTACTCACCTGTACTGTGGCCCTGGGCTGGATACCTGGCCGTCTCAATTTCTGTGGCCAAGAAAGCAGCATCTTGGGAGGGTATTGCACAGGGTCACGTGATGCTCACTGTAGCCTCACCTGCAGAGAATGACGTGAGTGACCGTGCAGTCTGTCTAATGGAGGGCAGCTGTACTTGAGATAATTTCCTGTTGGAAATTGTGTACTTAATAATGAAGGACAGATGACGTGCTGGAATTACTTTCTTTGCTTAAAGCAGTACAGTTGTGATATATGAACTCTTGACTCCTTGTCTCTGTCCCTGTAGTCAGCAGTAGGAGGAGAAATGACCTCTACAGTGAAGCTCCCAGTGAAGGTGAAGATTGTACCCACTCCTCCTCGAAATAAGAGGGTATTATGGGATCAGTACCACAACCTGCGTTATCCGCCAGGCTACTTCCCTCGAGACAACCTGCGGATGAAGAATGATCCACTTGACTGGTATGTTCATGCTTCCATACAGCTTTTAAAATCTAGTTGTACAAATAAAAAAGTGAATTATCCAAATCTGTGACTATTTAAGGCTGTTGTGCACAAATGTTTGCAACATACTGCCAACATTTGAGCTTTGCTTTGGAGGATTTATAGTCTATGATTATTTTGCCTGCACTGTATGCTTTCTCACTCTCTCTCAATTTGACTTGTTTATGGTATAATCAGTATTGCTCAGCTCTTCCATAACAGTCTGCAAACACTTTGTTTGCACCAATCTGCCAACATACTTGAATGTAACATGAATGTGTGTATTATATGACTGTGTCAAAGCCACATTCTACAGGAAAAGAACATTGAAGAAGAACGTCTCGTAACAAAATAATACTTTTTACCTACAAATACAAGTTCCAGAAAAGTTGGGACTCTTTCTAAAAATGCAATTAAAACTGAAATCTAATTTGCACTTTAACTTTCGTTTATCAGTCAAAAGGACATAGATTTTCTGTGTTTTCAATGATGACCTTAATTCTGTTTGTTAAATATAACCAAATATAGAAATTCATGTCATTCAACACACTCAAAAAATTGGGACAGACAAAATAAGACTAAAAAGTACAAGTAACACTGTTCTGGAAGTTACAGTATCAGTAATTTAACTGGTAACAGGTGAGGTCATTAAGATTGAGTATAAAAGCTATAAGATATGAGCATCCTCCACAGTCTTTGCAAGGATCACTCATTGTTCACTATTTGCCCCATACTTGGTGAGGGAATTATCCATCAGTTTAAAACAATGTTTCAAAGCACAAGATTGCAAAGAATTTAAGCTTTTCATTATTCACTGTTCATAATATCATGAAAAGATGCAGGGAGTCAGCGGAAGTCTTGGTGCATAAAAAGCCCAAGGGTTGAAACCACTACTGAATGTGTGTGACCATCGAGGCCTCAGCTGGTAATGTTTGAGAAAATGTCATGTGATGGACATTGACACATTGCCCCAGGAATACTTTGGAAAATCGTCGTAAAGTAATGTGGTCCACCGCTACATGAAAAAATGCAACCTGAAACTATTTTGCAAAGAGGGAGCTACTAATTTTACACAGAAGCACCAGTGATTTCTCTTGGACTGAAGTCACCTGAGATGGACTGAAGGACCATGTAAACATGTTTTGTGGTCATACAAGTCCCTGTTTCACCTTCTTTTTTTGGGAAAAATGGATATTGATAGGACAATATCAAGCTTAATTCTGCACAAGTCACAACAGTGTTGCTTCATAGACATAGAATGAGCTTGACTGGCCTGCCTGTAGTCTAGATCTGTCTCCTATTGAAAACGTATGGTGCATCATAAAGAGGAGAATTAGATATTGGCAACCATGAACTGTTGAGTAGCTCAAGTCTTGTTTACAGCCTGAATGGGCAAAAAAATATATTTTCAAAATGGCAGCAGTTAGAATCTTCAATTCCCAAACAATTAAAAGCATAATTTAAAGAAAAGGTAATACAACCAAGTGTTCAACCTTTTTGAGAGTGTTGCAGGCATCAATTTCTAAATTTCTTTATATTTAATAAATAGATTTAAGTTTGTTTTTGAAAAAGTGAATTAACGAGAAATATCAGCTTTTATTTTATTTGTAGAAAGTGTTTAAACTTTTCTGGAAATAGATTTAGTAGTTTTGTAATATTTTGAAGCCTCTGCATCGCAGAGCAGATACATTTACACAAATTTTCACAGAAGCATAAATCAGCTTTTATTTGAGAAGGATGCTGCTTTGCAAATCTAGTCCTTCCTGTGAAACAATGCAAAACTCAGTAGAGGGCGCTATTTTATAAAATTCAAGATTATTATACTGTTTCTTCATCTACTCTCCACAGACTGGTAGGCAGGTGCCTATGTATTTATTCACATGTGTTTGTTTCTAAAGGAATGGCGATCACATCCATACCAACTTCAGAGACATGTACCAACACCTCAGAAGTATGGGCTACTTTATTGAAGTTCTAGGCTCACCCATCACATGTTTTGATGCCAGTCAATATGGTAAGGGTTACTCTTGCACTTCATCTTGTAATTAGGAGGCAAGCACAACTTTTTTTAAATTCAGAAACAGCATCTTTTCAGCTCATATTAGTTGAATAAGATGTCCTATATATGTTTAAATACAGGGACTCTGTTGATGGTGGACAGTGAGGAGGAGTATTTCCCAGAGGAGATCACTAAACTGCGCAGGGACATTGATAATGGCCTGTCACTCATCATCTTCAGTGACTGGTACAACACTTCAGTTATGAGGAAGGTCAAGTTCTACGATGAAAATACCAGGTATCACTGCCTATCTGTGTCCTTCATGTCACTCTGCAAGCATAAGTAGTCACCGATCCACCACATTGTTAACCCTGCCTTTACAATATATAAGTATAATACCACATACAATACCTAACATGATATTTTTATATGTGATGTTTTGACATGATACTTTTCCTAATGATTTTTAAAAAATATCTGCTTTACTATAATGGCAGGGATGCCCATCTACAGCACAGTTTGGCAGTTTCTCTACTCAGTTATACCAGACTGAACTGATCTGTTAATGTCAGCTAATAGTTAAATATGATATTTATGTCACCAAAAGCAAAATTTCACATAGACATGTATAGAAAGGCAGCTGTGAAGACTCTGTGCACTTGGATTTTTAGGCAATGGTGGATGCCAGACACAGGGGGCGCCAATATACCAGCTCTGAATGACCTCATCTCTGTGTGGGGAATGGCGTTTAGTGATGGGCTATATGAGGGAGACTTTACGATGGCAGAACATGACAGTAAGACTTCACTCTTAATACTCAGAATTGGTCTTTAATTTGAATGAATGAGGCACAATGGAAAAACATTTCCAATTAAATGTCCCAAAACAGCTTGGTGCTTCTGCTAATATTTCTGGTATAGTTACGTTGGCGATTTTAAGTGATTGCTGGTCCACAGAGCTAATTTAATGGAATGTGACTTTAAGGAGCCATTAATGGATGTCAGAAAAATGTCCAACTATGGCTAGGTGTTGTATTTTTTGCATTTCATTATGTAACATATTCTCTCCTCTTGTTAGTGTATTATGCCTCAGGCTGTAGTATTGCACGGTTTCCAGAGGACGGAATTGTTATAGCACAAACTCTGAAAGATCAAGGTAACCATCACACCTCACTACTGTTGCCATGGATACTAGTCATTAGCTGTGTTTTTTAGCTATGTTCATACGCATACAGGGACAACCCAAACCTTACTGTTAACTGTTGGTGTTTCCCATTTTTAGGATTAGAAGTGTTGAAACAAGAGACTGCGGTGGTGGACAGTGTTCCTGTGCTTGGATTGTATCAGACACCCTCAGAAGGAGGTGGACGCATTGCACTCTATGGAGATTCCAACTGCATAGATGACAGCCACAGACAGAAAGGTATTTATCCTTAAAGGTTGGCATATTGTACTCCTTTTTCATAACTTAATATACAGTATGTCCCTGTAATTTTAATTAAAAGATCTGATCAAAATACCATAAGAATCATGTGCCACAGCATCCTTCTCTTCCTGTCTAAACAGCCCTGTTCAGAATGGCTGGTTTGAGTGCTTGTTCCTCTAAATGACAATGAACTCAAGCAACCTTCCCATTGTGTGGAAATTCTAGCTAATGAGAATTAAGCTCTGTCATCATCATGCAGTCTAGCTCACACCAAAAACACCGTGATCATTTATATTTCTCTTGTCAGCAGATTTGCCACAGACGGCTGGTATTGAAGTTTTTTTGCCAGTCCTGTATTGTACTGACCCAGTTCTTAGACACAAAGTGGTTAGCATAAACGTACAGGTTTTTGCTAATTGTAACTGACAGTTTGTCATAAAAACAAATTTATCCCCTCATCCCATCTGCCTTTTAAGGCTGGGTGCTGATGTAGTTATTTGTGCTTGTCTGTAGGGCAGTTCCCGTGCTTGGCACTTAGCTAGCAGCTATGGGTGGAGATACTTGAATGGGAAAGGATATAATTCTAATGAGCCTGCAACTGACAAGAAGGGGAGCCAAATCTAAATTGCTTGCTGAATCTCAAGTGTTCTGTCCTATACAGCCCACAAAAACTTGCCTGGTCCTCTCATTTCACAAGGTGTGTGTTGGTAGGCACTCCAGATGTTCAAGAACAATGAAAAAAATAAGATTTTCATAATGTCCCCTTTAAATTTTGTTTTCTGTTTGTGTGTGTGTGTGTGTGTGTGCACGCGCTCCTGTAGACTGTTTCTGGCTATTAGATGCTCTGCTGCAGTACACATCTTATGGTGTGACTCCACCCAGCCTTCTCCACTCACAGAACAAAGTGACGCCTCCTACAGGCACTGACAAGCCCTTGCCAGAGAGGCTGGAGGGTAAGAGTGACACTTCTACAATTTTGGAGGTCTGCTTCAGATTTCAGATTTTAGTGTAACGTTTACTATGCTGAGAAATGATCACAATACTCTTTGACCTGACATGAGATTATAGCTTCAAATGGCATTCCTTAATGCCTATATCAAGAATGATTGTTCACAGTACAATGTGAATGATGGGCAGTATTTTACATATACAATGCAGTTACAGTGGTATGAAAAAGTTTGGGCTCCCCTGTTAATTTTCATGATTTTCCTTTATAAATCATTGTTTTTTTGTATCAGCAATTTCAGTTCAATATATCATATAGCAGACAAACACAGTGATATTTGAGAAGTAAAATGAAGTTTATAGGATTTACAGAAAGTGTGCAATAATTATTTAAACAAAATTAGGCAGGTGCATAAATTTGGGCACCCCAACAGAAAAATGACATCAATATTTCGTAGATCCTCCTTTTGCAGAAATAACAGCTTTTTAAACACTTCCTGTAGCTTCCAATGAGAGTCTGGATTCTGGTTGAAGGATTGATGGTTTCCGAACATGGACAGTCTGCTTTAAATCACACCACAGATTTTCAATAATATTCAGGTCTGGGGACTGAGATGGCCATTTCAGAACATTGTACTTGTTCCTCTGCATGAATGTCTTAGTAGATTTTGAGCAGTGTTCAGGGTCGTTGTCTTGTTGAAGTATCCAGCCCTAGTGCAACTTCAACTTTGTCACTGATTCTTAAACATTGTTCTCAAGAATCTGCTGATGTTGACTGGAATCCATTCAACCCTCAATTTTAACAAGATTCTCAGTACCTGCATTGGCCACATAGCCCCACAGCATGATGGAACCACCACCAAATTCGACTTATATATAGTTAGTTAAATATATATATATAGTTCTCTATATA
>BRDA01010650.1:7526-25805 GCA_036984385.1 Crenuchus spilurus
ATATATATACATTTAAACATCCATACAACTATCCTTTTCAGGAAAATGGTGGCTATGCCTAAATAAATCAATTATTTACAATTATTATATAATCACCGGATTACAGTTATTTGTTGATAATAATCACATTTGTTTTTAGAGTTGCTAGATTTTACAATCGTATACATCACAGCGGCCTGTCCTTTTTTAGTTGAATAGTGTACTGCCCTGCCCTGTGGCCATAGAGGGGTAGGGGACTAACCGCGACCCTGATAAGGATTAAGCGGGTGTGATAATGGATGGATGGATGGATAGATGGATGGATTTGTACATCACAACAAAACAAGTAAGAACTGAGCATCATTTTGATGTTTTGAGGTAAATACATGTAACATTAGAGTATTTGTGCTCAAGCTATTTCTGTCATCATTTAGGAAACTTTATTTGTAAGAATGTAGAGTTTCTGAAACAAAGTGTTCATGTTCATAGACCATGTTAATATTGCACTTTCAGATATGCATGAATTCTGCCTTGACAGCTGTGACACACATCTCTTACTGAAGTGAGCACTAAGTCACAGGTACTTTTTGTGGAATGCACCCTCACCTGCCACAGGAAGCAGGGCTAATTATCAACATCAGGAAGGAAGGAAGGAAGGAATGACAGAGCTGCTTTTGTGGAACAGTCAATTTACTTCTATTATAAAAAAAAAGTCTCTCATGGGTTTTCCTGCACTAAAAAATAGTGAACGTGTCAAATTCACTTGATTCAAATGAGTACGTAATTTCCACATGAATAAGATATTGCAATGCAATGACAATATTTTTATGTTAGCATTTAGGTTTTTGGTAGTATTGGGTTTGAATGTGTTTTGTTCATGTGGAAATGATGTACACATTTAAATCAAGTACATTTTCAATGCCGCATTTTTCCCATGGTACTAAAGGGTGATCATACATCTACATGATCAAATACACAATGTAAAAACATGGCATATATTGGCATCTCAGTTATTCATATAACATTTCACATAGCTGTGGGATGTCATGGTGGGGCCTCTTGCATGCTGTGAATATGTGAAGTGGCTTTGGCAGGATTGGGCCCCTCACTGTCTCGGCATCAGAATAGACGTCAGGATTAGATGGGCTATAAACAGCTACACACTTCCGTCATCATAGGAGGGGCAATAAATTAGATGCAGATGTTTGGCATCCGTCTATTGAAAAGGGGTTCATTACGCTAGAAATAAAGCTTTTTCCAGTAACCCGCACCACCACCACCCCCGTACTTGCCCATTCTAATGTACGTTGTCAGGCAGCAGCTGTTTCTTCAGTCCGTAAGCCCTCTCCCAGTAAAGTGCATGTAAGAGAGAGAGCTCCTGAGTCATATCCATCTGTCATCATTAGGGCCAGAGGTTTAACACGCTGCTGTAATTGTCAGTCCACTGTCAAGGAATTTAATACACAGATCATTACACTCAGAGCTGCAACAGGAAAACAATCCATGATCACAATATCGCGTATGCTGAGCCACTGACAATATAATGAAGTGAAGCTCACTTTCAGCATTAGATTTCTGCTGCATATACACATATTGCAGACATGGGTGATGAAGGCTATTTGGAACACACTTAAAAGGATGAAGGTTCCTCATTGGTTCTTGGTACGAGGAGTCGGAAAACAGCGTAATCTAGAAAACGTGGCTTTATTAGCAAACAAAACAAACATTGTGACTGTGGCACCTACACAGTAAATATGCCAATGTTAAATCAACACTATTAGAGTTAAATTAACACTGAGAGTGTTACATTTTGACACCCTCAGTGTTAATTTAACTCTAATAGTGTTGATTTAACACTGGCAGATTTACTGTGTAATGACAGACAAGGACAGGGACACAGAGGGAAGACTTTATAGAATCTATGATTAGACACAAACGAGGCAACTGGGCTGTAGATTAAACAAGACAGGTGCTGGCAATGAAAAATGACATGACGTGGCTGGGGGTGGAGACATGACGTGGACACCAATGCACATGGAGACCAAACCATAAACAGAAAACATGTGGACTAAGGCACAGACGAGGCAGGGGCGGGACCAGGGACATGGCATCAGGTCTCTAATATATAATATATAATAATAATATATGTAATCTAACATCTATTTACTGTTGAAGAAAACCAGAGGAAACCCGCTCAGGCACAGGGAGGACATGGCAACTCCACCCAGCAGGGACTTGAACCTGAGACCCCAGTTCAAAGAGGCAAACATGGTAACCACTCAGCCACTGTTCTCTCCACTAAGGTGCTGACACTATGATCAGAGGATTGCAAGCTTGATTCCCGGTCATGATGCTTGCCATCAACAGCCGGGGCCAGAGACAGTAAAATTGGCTGTGCTTTCTCTGAGTGGGTAGATGGCAGTCTCACGCCATCACTACTAACATGTCATGTCCATTGGTTCAGGCATCTGCCAGCCAATCCATCAGAGCTGGGGATCTTGCGCTTTCCTCTGATTGTTTTGACTGCTTAGCAATGATGTATCAGCAGCAGTTTGAAAAGAGGCGGAGCCTGACTTCACATGCATCAGAGGAGGCCTGTGCTAGTCTTCACCCTCTTAGAGTCAGAGACATTACAAGTAATTAAGAGAGTCCTAGCAAATTGAAAGGTTGAATGGCTACCACTACATTGTGGGGTGGGGTGCGGTTGTATGAAATTGGGTACAAAAAATATGGATTGAACATTTGAATGCAATATTTTTTTTTCCAGATAAGAGATTTAAGGTATTTTACTGTTACAACAACTATATTCATCCTTATTAGAGTTTACAGCCTTTTACCATCATTGTTTTCCAGAATAAAAGACATTTTATAAAACTCTTGATGGAACAGTCAGCACTAGTTTAAATCTCTTGTTGCAATGCGTTGCTATGCTCATATTGTGAATAATTGTGTATATTTCCTTCCTTCTAGGTATTAGTAATGGCTGTTCTAACATGGAAACAAAGCACTGTTGTACGTCGCTCTGGATAAGAGCTTCTGCAAAATACTGTAAATGTAAATGTATAAACAGACTATTAAAGAGACGTTTTTTCTATGACACCAGTCCACAAAAGAACTTTGTGGTGCCTTTTTTGAATGTAGTAGTTCTTTAAATATTCTTACATCAAAAGATTTTAAGTAAAAGTGGTTCTTTTATGGCAGTTCTCTTCAAATGGTCTTGTCCATTTGGTGGTCATTTCCTTCCATAGACGTGCCTACTAAACATGCCAATTAACAGATTAATTGAACCAGATGTGTTGAGCAGGACAATCACTAAACAGTGCAAGAAACCAGAGATCCAGGACTGGATTTAAAGATGACATCACCCCAAAGAGTCCTTATCAGCACCCTTATTGGAATGTACCAGTGTCCTCTATCTTGAATAGAATTTGACCGCAGAGCACAGTTCTGTTTTTAGAGATACTAAAGACTTTTTGAGCCTATTAGAGAAAACTGACAATGGCCAGGAAAAGGCTGCCCCCCCACACACACACATACAGTCTCCACTCATAGAGCATCTGACCCAGTTCTTCAGACCCTCACAATGTGTGTGCAGATTCAAAGACATTTTCTTCCCTTGAAATCATTTTGTTCTGGGTTTTTAATGGACCAAAACACAAAGTCTACTTTTGTCATTTCACAGAAAATAAAGTACTTCTTATGATCAAGCAAAAGAGAAATGATATACTGCCCCCTGGTGGCACTCTGTCAAATAGAGCCTAATTAAACAGCCAAAATGTCTAGTTTGATTTGTCCTTAGTCTCTTACCATCAGTAAGCTACTGCATGTAATGTTGTAGCATGAGTCAGTAATGGGCAGGTCACAGTTTATTATATGTTCAAAATAATCTGAACAATGGCTACATGTTTAGAGTAAAATTCTAAAATAGATACAATATCAAATATGTATTTAAACATGTAATATTATCTTCTTCACATTTACAATAAATAGGATTATACTTTTATTCTATTGCCAAAAGGTCTGTATATTACTGTAGTGTTACTCTACAACTTTATACTTGTGAATCAATTTAAATTCATTCAAATTTCAACTAACTTAGAGTGGATTGTTATCCATGTAGAATTAACAGCAAAAAGTGATATTTTATGTTTATTTGTCTGTATATGTCTTCATAAATATCAAGTATTAGTTCAGCACATAGAAAAATAGTCTGTTTGAAGTGTGTTTTCACTTCTTTTTGCTCAGTAACATTGGAGGAACATGGTTTGGTACCAAAAAGGGTTGCAGTATTGTTCAGGGCTTTTTATACTACTCTATAGTAGACCATAGTTGCTTAGAGTGTACAGTCATACATAAAAAGAACATTATCATAATGATATGTCATTGTGAGCTTGAGTAAATGACTATTCAAACAGTATAAATACCATCCACACACCACTCCTCATTAAGAACTCAGCAGTGGAGATAGTTAGCAAAGCCAAGTTCCTGGGGGTGCAGATAACGGACACTTTGCATACTGACCAATTGCATCTCGGTCTGGGCAGGAGCCTGTAGTGCCTCTGACTGGAAGTCCCTGAGGAGGGTGGTGAGGACAGCAGAGAAAATTTTTGGGACTTCACTTCCTTCCATACAGGACATTGCGACAAGTTGTTGTGTATCCAAAGCTCAGAAAATAATCAGTGACCCTTCCCATCCCCACTATGGACTGTTCTCGCTGCTGGCCTCCGGAAGGAGGTTCCGTAGTCCTTGAAGCAGAACAGTCAGGTTCAAAAACAGCTTCTTCCCACATGCAATAAGACTGTTGAACTCTAAACAAAATTAAATAATGCTGCTAATTCATACCTTGGAGCTCTAGGATAATCATATTATACTGTGTATAATACTTTTTAAAGGCACAGTTTGTAGTTTGATGGTGACATCTAGTGGTTTAGTTTCCATATTTCAACCAACTGAAAACTATTTCCAAAGCCCCCCCTCTCCAAACATGAAGAAGTCACTATGATGGCCGTAAGGTGTCAAATCTTTGATGTTCCCAAACACAATGTCTAATAGCAGCTTTAGAGCTAGTGATATGTCAAGTGGTAAGATTAATTTTAATTGGAAATTTAGGAAATGTAATGTGTAAAATTATCATAGCTACAGCACAGACGAAACATATTTTCTGCACTTCAGTAGTGCTACTGTAAACGTTAGCTGTTTTCTGTACAAACACAAGATAATGTAACAAATGATGTAAACACATCAAATTTTTTTTTTTCACGGCACGACGGCAACGCGCAGTCGCACAGTGGCTTCTCATGCTCAAGTTTTTATGTCAGTTTACGTTGGTTCTGATTCTGAGTTCACACGCCCTAGGAGGTTGAGTTACAGCCGAACCGAACTCATGCAGATAAGAGACAGTTTAGCCACAGAAGCAGCAACTCTGGATAATAACATTCGAGCTGAGCTGGGCAGACTACAGCTTCTCTGAACACCAGCCCGCCAGAGTGGAACCCATGCCAGGAGGAGGAGACGAGACCGGCATCAGAAGCGGGGCAAACGGGGCGGCGTGCTAGCCAGGCTAAAGGCTAACACAAATCGTTCCCTGATTCCATCTCTTTTCCTCTCCAACGTCCGCTCTCTGGACAACAAGCTTGACCTCCTGCGGCTGAGGATGAATGTTTCTGAGGAGATGAGGAACTGCGTGGTCATTTGTCTCACAGAAACATAGCTGAACCAGAGCATGCCGGACTCGGCCTTCCAGCTCGCCAGCCAGCAGCTCTTCCGAGCGGACAGTAACCAGCAGTCCAAGAAAACCAGAGGGGGCAGCTTAATAATCTACGTCGGTGAAGGTTGGTGTACAAACTGTGTGTTGGTAAACAGCCACTGCTCTGAGGCGAGCATAAGAATCTTGACGAGCATAAGAATGTTCCGCCATCTTAACAAATAAACTAAAAAACATTTCTTCTTGCTTCTCCTCCATGTTTTTCTTCTTCTTGAGGTTTTATTGAGGTATGTGTGTATTTCTTCTTCTCCTGTTTTATGTCAGCCAACTGTAAAACAAAGCTACAGCGCCATCGAATTTGAGTGACCAATTCGTCATTACAACACAAACGGTTTCGTTTGTCCTTTTCGAACTACTGTAGAAACATGGCGATGCAACATTGCGGCCTCAGTCGGTGTTTGACCCGCGACCAATGTAGATATAAACAGCTTATTCTAAGGTAAAATAATCAAACGACTTGTTAGCTTATAATGATTAGAGGTCTTTTTAATCATTTTTATTAGTGATTATCTTAAATTCTGCTAAAAGATAACCCGAAATATTACATACTGTACCTCATCCTGCTGGTCATATAGGGCTTTCATATATGCAATATTAATATACCTCATTACACATATACACTACATATTTGCACTACATTGCACCTTGCACTTTTTAAAAAGATTATTTTATTATATAAATGTTTTTATTCCCTGATCTACCCTGAGCCAATGCAATGAAATTTTGTTCTAATGTGCACTGTACAGTGTAAATTTGAATGACAATAAAGTCTGTCTATGTCTACTGTACATCTCCTGGGCTACTGCTGCATTCATATCAGCCAATCCTGAGCCAGAGACAATGTCAGAAGTGTCTTACCTGGGTTAGAGAAAAAGAACTGGACTGTTGCTCAGTGCTTCAAAGTCCTCCTTCCAGCTAAAAGAAAAATGTCCATTTCATTTGGAATTCAGATCCTAAGGTATGGAGGAACAGTTAAAAGACACATAATCAGAGGTGTCTGAAGTCCAGTGTGCAGTTTCTAAAGTCTGTGAAGGTTAGGAGCAGGCCCGGCGCTCCGCCCATGAAGATCAAGCACTGCACATAGGGCCCCAAATATCAAAGGGGGCACCACTGAAGTGTCCGCTGCTCCCCTCACCAAAGCTACAGTACCAAATGGTTTAGTGACCATGATATTACCATACTTGGTTTGTCAGCCAACTTTCTGGACCTGAACCTCAAAGAGACTACCACTACCACTAAGTGCTGTATTATTCAGCACTAATAGTATACTGTTCGAAATAGATTTGCCAAAACAGGCTGTGATGTCATGGAAATTATTCATTTGCTGAGGTCTTAAAACAATATTTAAAGAAACTAATTGAATTGGATTTTGTAAAATGTGCAGCAGCTTTGTATTTGTGCAAACCAAGAGCTATTTGGGAATCTTTATTTTTAAGAGTGTAGGATAGCAGTGAGCGACAGGTCTATAGTGTATTCAGTGAGTTTTGTGTGAGATAGGGCACTTGTGCTTGGCTTTGCGGGTAGCTGATGGCCCTTCCTTCAGACCCTTAGCTGTCCCTCTCCCACCATCTGCGTGTGAGCGGGAGAGAATGGTGGAAAGGCAAAGCATGCTGAAATGAGTCAGTTCACAGCTACTGGTCTCTGAGATAGGACTGGCAAGCAGCCTGAAGTCTGCCTCCTACAGTCACCAAAATCACGCACTGTACTGAGCTGCGATTAGGCCTCGCACCTCCAGCAGCAAAGGAGTCGGGGCTTAGCGCAGGATATTAGCATCAGGACCTAACAAAGTGGCAATGCAGAGAGAGAGAGAGAGAGAGAGAGAGAGAGAGAGAGAGAGAGAGAGAGAGAGAGAGAGAGAGAGAGAGAGAGAGAGAGAGAGAGAGAGAGATCTTGTAATGACTCACTCTGTTAAAGACAAGCTTTTGTTTGCTCCTCTCATTCAGTGCTTGTTCAGTGGAGGTGTCTACAGTGGTCATTATCCCAGTACCCTACATGTAGAATTGCAGTGAGGTTAATTACTTTTAAGAGTAGTATGCATTATATAATATGTGAAGACCTGCTTTTTGTGAGTAAATGTATGCTTCAGATATAAAATATGTCCTGAAGTGCTCTGCAAAATCACCCAATACTGCTAATACTACAACATTGCCAATGTAGTTGTGCTATTTCCATGTTATGGTATAAATTGCTAATTTCTGACTATTTCTGTATCCACTGCATACATTCTTAAACTACTGTTTACACCCATCAGCCCTAACGTTGTTAATATGGCTACTATGCTGTTGGTCCTTCACATGCCAAACAGCTTCAGTTCAACCCAACGAGTAATAAAAATACAAAAAGTACCCTGTGGTTTCTAGAATCAAGACCTAGAATCTAGATAAGACTTACTGCTTGACAAGAGTGAGATCTGGGGAATTTAGAGGCCACTGTCAGGTACTCATCACTACTCACTGGAAGCTCCTGAGCATCACTGCTTCAGAGCTGCTCTGACCCTTTATTTGTTTAATCTGTGAGAGATATTAATGTTGTGGCTGTTCAGTATATTTGCTGAATTTGATCTAGGTGGAGTTTTTTGTATCTTTTATTGGATAATTTTCCTCAGTAAATAAATAACCAAGTATAATATTGTTGTCTCATTTGTTTAACTGGGTTCTCTTTATCTACTTTTAGGACTTTTTTTTTTGTGTGTGTGAAAATCTGATGCTGTTTTAGGTCATATTTATTCAGAAATATAGAAAATTCTAAACGGTTCACAAACTTTCAAACACAACTGTATGTATGGATAGCGATAACTGGCACCTTGTTCAGTGCCCAATGGAGGGGTATGGCCTGATGTATTGGGGGCAGTCATAGCCTAGTGGTTAAGGATCTGGTCTGGTGACCTGAAGGTTGCCAGTTCGATCCCCGGGCAGGTCATGACTGAAGTGCCCTTGAGCAAGGCACCTATCCCCCAATTGTAAGTCGCTTTGGATAAAAGCTTCTGCTAAATGCCTCAATTGTAAATGTATTGTTGGTGACATCATCTGTACTGCTTTGTGATTGGCCACAAACTTTAGAGATTAATTTTTTATGTGTGAAAAAAGTGTCTTCAGTTCTTATACTCAAAGATACTAAGATGTATAAGTTTTACTAAGAAGTGCAGTTTTATAAGGTAATTACTATTTAAGCATTTTTAAAGTTACATTTACTTCTATTTTATTTCACAGAAGTAAATATACTGTGACCTGAGAATGAGTGAAGCTGCTCCACCTTCCTTCTTCTGGTGGTCTTGAAATTGTCAGTCAGTCAGTTTGAGCTACTTTTGTCTTGTACAAATATATTTTTTTTATTTTGATTTGTCAAGAATAGTCTCTTATGTTTCTATGCAAATATGACACACCAGATGGCAGTGTCACCCAAATATAGCACATTTATAGCACATTTGGCAAAACATAGTCATATTACTGTTACATTGCCACAAAGTTTTAATATTATTTACTTTTATTTTGAGATATTTCTTACAAACATGGTCTTATCATGATTGCATGGTGGTATTACCATAGAAAATTATAATAAACTACTATTTGACAGTACTATATAAAATACCATGATATTACTTATACATGATATTCATTTCTGTATATGCTGCATTTTCATAATTGTGATTTTACATTATGATGCCTTAGTTTTCATATAACTGTCAGTGTGGCAATGCTTGTATTGCATATTTTGTGTTTAGTCCTATTTATTCTGACCTTAAAACTCCAACAGTTAGAGCTTCCAAGAACTGACAGAAACATTTGATTTTAAAAATGCAATATTTAAAGTATTGTCAATTAAAAACTATACTTAAAATGAACATGAAAATACTGTATGTCATAACAATGTCAATCCACCACAAATTATGAAAAAATAAATCAAACACCAGTCCTAAGAAATTTCTATCAATGTTATTCACTCTTATAGGCACAACAAATTTAGCTATTTCAATCCCAAGCAAGAAATGGGAGAAATACTTTTTTGGGCACAAATAATACAAACATACAATGAATTCAATTGATTCTAATTAATTATATGCAATTGATATGCTTGCACACAGCATTCTGTGAACAGCCAGCCTCCTTAGCTATGAACTTTTGTGGTTTCCCCATCCTATGGAGGGTATCAATTGATGGTCTTCTGGCCAGTTGTTATGTCTGCAGTCTTCCTCCATATTGAACCAAACTGAGACAAGTGAACCAAACTGAAAAAAGTTAATGACACCTGGGGAAACCTGTGCAGGTGCTTTGAGTTTAGTAGATGATTAGTGTGTCACACTCAATTTAAAACATTCATGCCCTGCAAAATTTGGCCTGATTTCTCCACAGTATTGTAATTTTTTAAAATTCTGTTTTCATGGGTTTTATAAGCTGGAAGCCCAAATTATGTGAAAATAAACAAATAACCATTGTGGGCCCTGAATCTATAATCTATGAAAGTTAAACTTTTTGAAAGGAGTTATGGAAATTAATAAACTTTTCTATGATATTCTAATTTTTTGGAATGGGTCTGTATATATATATATATATATATATATATATATATATATATATATATATATATATATATATATATACTTAATTATTATTATATATTAATAAATATTAATAATAGTTTATTAATAATTATTAGTTACTATTAATTATATACTAATATACTAATAACATATTAATTCATTATTAGATATTAATACATTATAATACATTATGTACTCTTTTAGTTCACTGTATTTTCGAGTAGTTCTAGTTTTCTATTGCTACTGTTAAGTTCACTGTTCCCTTTGTGGTTTGGCTGGTTGTAAAGCATGTAACATAAATTATCACCAAATTCTGTTTCACCTTATTAGTCAACTTCACTCCAACTCATTACCACCAATTTTACACTTATTTTGGAATGTATGGTCAATAGACCTCATTTACATGAAATTATACTTCATTTATGAGGGAAAATAAGCAGTTAACACAGGTCAATTTGACTCAAAAACCACAGAAGAGTTAACTATTAACATTTTAACATAATCAACACCCCCACACACACATTTAACGAAAAAAGATTAAAACATAAGTAAAAATAGTAGTAGCCCTCCAGAAAAAGAAGAGAAGTGGATATGGAGTGATTTTTGTGTCAAAAGTTTCACAATAGTAAAACACTATTTTGCTATTGTGAAACTTTTGACACAAAAAACACTCCAAAAGGGGATGAGGAAGAAAAATGAACCATCTATCTTAGCATTATACATCTACACTACACTTTATTTGCGTTATACACCCAAAACAAACATTATATACTATGAATTTCCTCACCCCATCCCCTTTTTTATTTCTTTTTCTTACTTTTCTGTTTGTTAATCTGTTCATGATTTTTACTTCATTACTACATAAATGTCAAGTAATGTAATCTACACTATACCCACAGGCAATAAACAAAATGTAATAAATAAATACTACCACAAATAAAGATTAATTGGTCCTCCGAAGAGGGTGGAGGGGTAGTGGTGGCAGGGAAGTTAAAGTTTCAACAGTTTTTATTTTTGAATCTATTTACAGTTAAGGTCAATATTATTAGCCCCCTATGAAAAATTCTTTGTTTTAAATGTATTTCCCTTGTGCTGTTAAATACAGCAAAAACTTTTAACACAACATTGTCAAACATCCCAGTTTTATTTTGCATGATTAAATCATTTGACTTTGACTACATAAATGAAATTATTTCACATATAAACAAAAACTACTATAGTCAAAATTATTAGCCCCCATCATGCTAATAGTCAGTTGTGTATCCTTTTTACTGGATAACAGCCTGCAGTCATTTGCTGTAGTTTTCAACAAGTCTCTGACATATCCTTAGGAATCTCAGCCCATTCTTCTTTGGCAAATTTCTCAAGCCAGATTTGATTACCTTCTGCCATGAACCTTCTTCTTCAGTTCACCCCACAGATTTTCAGTGGAGATCAAGTCAATAATCCTGCTTTCTGCAGGCCAGTAAATAATGTTCACTTTGGTCTTCTGAAGGTAGTTCTTCACCAGGAACGATGTATGTTTTGAGTCGTTGTCATGCTGTAAGGGAAAGCAATGACCCAGACCAAGTTTTGCTGTTGACTTCTTAAGGTTTTCTTTCAAAATCTTCATACATCTTTCTTTCTTCATGATTCCTTCCACCTTGAGGAGATTCTCAGGTCCACATGCACTGAAACATACTTGCAGCATAATACTCCCACCACCATGTTTCACTGTGGGGATGGTGTTCTTTTTGTTCTAGCCTCTCCCTTTTTCCTCCAAACATAAGCAATGTCTATATGGCAAAAGAACTCTAGTTTTGCCTCATCTGACCAAAGGACATGCTTCCAGTATGCATAATCTTTCTCCAGGTTGTCCTTAGCATACTTAAGTTTGGCTTGAAGGTCTTTTCTGCAGAAGTGGAGTTTTTCTTGGTCTGTTAGATTGCAATTAATTTCTGTGCAGGGCTCTAGTGATTGTCTATTGAGGCAACAATTCCTGACTGGGATAGGTCATTCACTAGTGTCTTGGCAGCTGTTCTGGGGTCTTTACACACATTTCTCAGTAGTTAACTTTCCAGGGTATTTGAAGTATTGCACTTCCTACCTCTGCCAGCCTTGTTCTGTATTGTGTGGCTCTTTTTGAATGTTTTGATAATACTTCTCACTCCAGTTCTTGACACTTGGAAACACTGTGATAACTTTGTATATCCTTCTCCTGCTTTGTAAGCATCAATTATTTATTTTTTGAAATTTAAACTGCTTTCTTTTGATTTTGGCATGATGCTTTCTCAACTGACAGCTCAGATGCTTACTGAAGCTTTTATACTGTGCATAAATTGGAAGATAACCCTCAGCTGTGACTTCATATAACAAGCTTTCATCATTATAAAGTTAAAGCACACCATTGCACAGCAGTATTTTGTGCTATGACTCAAGAAAAGTCTGTTGGGGGCTAATAATATGACCTGGGTTATTTTAATTTCTTTTTGAATAGTTCTGTTATAGTTTCCAAATAAAAAATAGCTTACACTTTGTAAAGAAAACTAGAATGTTTAAAAATGCTATGTTGAAAACTTGTTGCTCTGTTATAAAAAGACACATTTTGAAAAAGCTTTACATTTCATAGAGGGGCTGATAATTTTGACCTTAGTATGTAATAGCATCATTGTATCCAATGTTGATAATAATACAATATAAAACATTTCACTGTAGTAAACCAAAGCATTACATGGTCTTCAAACTCCTTTCTGTCAGGGATTTTCCTCTCTGCTCATAGTCAGCTCTTTTTTAGGATCTACACAGTGGTTTATTATCATATGACTGATGGCTTCAGCTTTATTAATAGGCTCACTGATGTAAAAGAGGAAGTTGGTTTTTGCTTCCACATATGGCTGGTGTATTTATATGCTGACCTGATAGAGCAAACAGGTGAGACATAAAGACGTGTTTAGAAATGAAGGGTTAATTTTCTGATTACATCATCGCATCTGAGCAGAGGAGGAGCGGCCATCTTTGTCCAAGAGCAACAACTTCACTTCCAGCGGAGAAAAAAACCGTAAAGGTGCTGTTACTGTTTCCGTCATGTCAGTCCGTTTGTTTACAAGCACCTGATCTGAGAGGTTATCGTACACGGTAAGCGTGACTAGTGTCCTCGTCGCGTTTGTCTTCAGGTCTTGTGTTTGTATGTTACTGAAGATGTAAGATGTACAGAAGTGTTTCTGTGATAAAGTGACACTGTAGTTGTGATGTAAGTTGGATGATTGACTGAGTTTGGCAGCTGTATGACTCGTAGTTGTGATGTTCTTTCCTCTTGTCAGTGACGGTTGTTTAACCGGTAGATTTTACACATCAGTAACTTTTCCTGAGAAAACGCAGCACAAGAGCTTCAGACAATGAATGACAGTTCAGGAGAAGCTGAATGCCCACAAGAAGACAGTATCGTTAATAAAACGTTTTCTGTGCCGTTTATTGTAGTAATTATACATCATTTCCGGTGGTGTAGTTGTTCAACGATAGGTTATGTTGAGGCAATGAACTGTATGAAACTTTATTTACTACATCAAGGGTTGCCAGGTCAAGATAAATTCTCCAGCCCGGTGTCTGCATAAAACCCTCTCCTAATAAGCTAAAATTAAATCTAAAGTACCTGCGGATCACAGACGTTTGAAGATATAAATTGATTTTTAAAGTGCCATCATATTATAAGCTATTATTATTATTATTATTATTATTATTATTATTATTATTATTACTAAAAGATAATGAGACAAGAAAGAAGATGCATAGTCACCCGTTAAATTTATGTAACACATCACCACCAAACGTGGATACCTTGAATTGTATGAAACTTTATTTACTACAGCAAGGGTTGCCAGGTCAAGATAAATTCTCCAGCCCAGTGTCTGCATAAACTTGTCTATCATAATCTGAAACTAAATCTAAAGTACCTGCTGATCACAGGCATTTGAAGAATATATAAAATTTTATTAAGTACCATTGTTTTATTATTATTATTATCAAATATTACAAAAAGATCACACTAGACAAAATGCATAGTCATCAGTTACATCTATGTATGCCATCACATTCAAACATGTAGCTGGCCACTTTTTGCTTGTCAGGTATTTCAACAATACTAAAACCATAATCTAATCATTAATGTTCACATGTGTTTAAGCTGCATTCTACCATGAGAAAACATCAAATAAAATTATAAAAATAAAGTGATTTTTACACACATGGCAGGTATGAAGAACAGTACACAAATGTAGCTATAAGTGAATAATATGATTTAAACCGCCCCTCCCCCACCAGGCTGCTGTGGCAGCCTCCTTAATGGAGCTTTCATGGTTCATTTATAAACCTCTGTGCAATAATAATCTCATTAAGCACACAAACTCCCATGATGGGAGTTTCTCCTGAAGATGAAGTGAAGTGAATCTTTGAATCTCACCTCTTTTACCTGCCATCCATTCAGAGTTGTGCTGTAGGCACAATGCTTAAACACAACCTACAACCAAATAAGAAAAAGTTGGGACAGAATGGAAAATGGAAAAAAAAAATTACATTTACTTTTATTTAATTGCAAACAGTATGAACTCAAAATATTTCATGTTTTGTCTGGTGAGCATCATTTCCATCTCTACTTCACACTATCTGCAATGAAATAAAAGTCAAAGTAAATGTAAGAAACACTATTTTTATGTAAAAAATGATGAAATGCCCAAACTACTAATTCACTAGGACTCTAGGAGGTTGAAGACAAACACATGCCTCCTCTGATGCATGTGAAGTCAAGCTACTAGCTTTTTTTTAACTGCTGACCATAAATCATCATTGGACAACCAGTGCGCTCGGAGGAAGGCTGCAGGATCCACAGCTAATGGATTGTCCCAACAGATGCTTGAGCCAGCAGACGTTACATTAGTGGTGACCTGGAGAGAGACTGGGATTCAAACTCACGATTCTGTAGTCATAGTATCAGCGCCAATTGCGTCAATATTTTCATTGTCTGAAATAATGCAGATTTCTATGAGTTGATGTGATGTTCAAGATGATCAAGATCATTATAAAGAAGTTTGAGTTTACTATAATATGGTTATGACAAAACGTTGTGAGTGCACCAAAGACCACCTGGAACTGGAGAGACTTTCTCCTCTGACTACTGCTACTCATGAATTTCACATTACTTTGTTCTGGCCAGACAATGAAGTTGAGGTGTTCAACTACATAGGACAACTGTTGAGACAAATGTTTAATAGGAACTTTAAAAGGCTGGTCCTGTATGTCTTCTGTCTGTTTATGTAAGGTAGTCTAAGTCTGCCTGGTCAGTATCAGTTGTCAGCACAATTTTACCAAACACACTTACCAAGCAACGAATGGTTTGTGAAGGCATATGGAAGCTTCCACCTTCATGCCTCAATGTCTGCTGATGTTTTGCACTTCGCAGTCTGTTGTATAGAATTTGTATATTAACATAAAATCAAATTAAATAATTATGCCGTATGAAGGGAATGAGCCAAGACTTTTTTATTTTCTACATTTACAGCATTTGGCAGACACTCTTATCCAGAGTGATGTATAACAGTGTTTTGTTTCCATTAAGAGAATCATCTCAGCTAGTACAGACACGTTAGAGTCCAAACTACTCTTCAGTTCAGACACTGTTAGAACTAAACCATCACTAATACCTAGAAAGAGGGAAAGATACACAATTATACACAATATAAGAGCATGACAGTGCATTACAATAATGCTGGCTTAAGTGCTCCACAAAAAAATGGGTCTTCAGTTAGCATTTGAAGACTGTGAGGGACTCTGTTCTTTGAGCAGTCAGTGGGAGTTTGTTCCACCACTTAGGTGCAAGGACAGAAGAGTCTTGATGCTAGTCTTCCATGTGTCTTGAAGGATGTTGGGTCAAGCCGAGCCATACTGGAAGCTCTAAGGGTTCGAGGTGCAATTGGAGACTTGACCATTGCCATTAGGTAGAGACCATTTTTTATTAGCAAATACATGTATGTCAAGGCAAAGGCAGCCTTAATAATTGCATATTCTATTGCCTATTTTCCTGTAGCCCATCCCAGCCTTGTACAGGTCTACAATTTTGTCCCTGGTGTCCTTAGACAGCTCTTTGTAGTGTGATTGATTGAGTGTGTGGACAAGTGTCTTTTATACACATAAGTTCAAACAGCTGCAATTACAATAGGCAATGTGTGCAGAACAGGAGAGCTTCTTAAAGACAAACTAACAGGTCTGTGAGAGAGAGAATTCTTGCTGGGTGGAAGGTGACCAAATACTTATTTCATGCAATAAAATGCAAAGTAATTATTTAAAAATTACAATGTGATTTTCTGTATTATTTTTAGATTCTGTCTCTTACAGTTGAAGTGCACCTATGATGAAAATTACAGACCTCTCTTGTCTTTCTAAGTAGGAGAACTTGCACAATCAGTTGCTGACCAAATACTTTTTTGCTCTACTGTATATTCATCCGCTGTGTTGTGGTTGCTTTTATTGCTATAGTTGGTATTTGCTAAATTGTTAAACTACTATCTTCCATTTTATTCCTTTTATTTATTTAATTTCCTTTTTTGACACCAGTCAAATTTGAGCAGTTTGTCCCACATCCAGCATCCCCAAACTATGACCCACAAAGAAGAACAATCCAGGAAAACAATATTCATTCTGAAGAAAAGTATTTTTTTACTGTTTTAAAAATGAGCTTTTTAGGAAATGAATGTTGATGACTCATCATATTAGAGTCATAAATTCATCTGAGTAGAATTTGTTTTGCAAAACAATCTGTTGTGGAGGGAAAAAAATGGAAGAAAACACTGCTTGTATTGACATAAAAAACTGCCTGAAGTGACTAGAAATCACCAAATAAATATTTTAAATAGCTCAAATGTGGAACAGGTTAACTTCTCCTGTATGCTGCCTGTGTTTTATTTACTATGTTTTGAATAAGCATGTGTACCACAGATGCCCATTTATGATGCACTCCAAATGTAGGCCTACACCACAACAAAGGTCATCAAGTACAAGTTTTGGTACTTAGCCTCCAGCACAGCACATACACATCACAGTCCTCAGAATACCCAGCGTCACTTATAGGCATATGATTACAACTTCTTCCTTCCTGTGAATCAGGACATGAGCTGAGTTTTTGATTTTGTCTCCCATCCTCCTGTTCACAGCCAAATATCCCCCGGGTTTGAGTTTTGAGTGGGGGCCATAGGCCACAGCTGTGTTCTGAGAGAGAAAGAGAGAACGCAAGAGAGCTGGGCTGGAGGTCCTGGTATTTATAGCCAGTGTTAAAGCATGTTGAGTCCCTGGTGGTCTGGACTTTGTTTTCTCAGCCTGCCGTGTAGCCTGTTTGACTTGAACTCGGAGGCTGAGATGCTGTTATTGTTACCTGTTATTAAGCAAGTAAACATTAGTGCTGATTTTGTGTGGTTAAACTATAGTACATAAAATCTCACCCTGCATAGCTAGAAAGAGAACGGGCCAGGCTTGTTTTTCTGTGCTCATTATTTCAGTGATGTCACCATATAAACATCCTACTCACTTTAATACTTGGTGCTTCCAGCGAAAGACTTGCTATATTAGCTGAGCAACTTCTTGTTCTTCACACCTCTGACATTATATTGAGATTTCATGTGCCAATCTCTCACTCCCTGATGCTACAGAATCATTTTCATTCTTCTGAAGGTGGTCAAATCAAAAGGAACATGAGGATAAGTAATGTGTCCATGTGCCTCAGATTGTCTCACATGGGATTGTATTTTACAGGGTTGGACAAAATAGAATTTTAGCTTACATTACCAGCTGTTGTGAATATACATGCGTATAACCATAGACGTGTAAATGAATTCAGTTAAAAAAAGTTTATTTATTTGATTTTCACAGAAAATACTTACCATAATACAGAACACACTTATGTACATTTTGATGAACAGTTAGTGTTCATTTGCTGAATTATTGACCATTTTTCACTAAAATGTAAATAAAAATGACA
>BRDA01010650.1:25905-44265 GCA_036984385.1 Crenuchus spilurus
GGAGTATATGCAAATTGCCATTATAAAAACTGAAGCAGTAGACTTTGTGGACATTGATGTTTGTGTCATTCTCATAACTTTTGGCCATGACTGTAGATATACCTGACTAAAGGGATTGATTAGTGAATCTGTGATATACTTTTTTTCCTTTTTATAATTTTTGTAAATTTTCTCCCCTTCCCAATGTTGTTGTAGCCAATTAACCCATCCCATCCACTAGGGGGCTCTCCTTATCACTTTGCACTGTCCCTGACTCTAGGAGGGTGAAGACAAGCACAAGCCTCCTCCACTGTGTGTGATACGGCCACTTCCTTTTTTTGAACTACCGCTTGATACACCATCACTGGGGAGCCAACGCACTCGGAGGAAAGCGCAGTGTTCCCAGCTCCGAATGGACCAATCAGTAGATGCCTGAGTCAGCATACATTGCAATCTGAGAGTGATATGGGGAGAGAGAGCACCATTTACCTGACCAGAGAGAGCACAGACAAATTTTGCTCTCTTGGGCCTCGGCTGTTGATGGCAAACAGCATGACCGGGATTCGAATTCGCGACCTTCTGGTCATAGTGTCAGTGTCTTAGCCTGTTGAGCCACTGTGATATACTTATTATGTTTTCAGTAAGATCACATTTCACATTCGTCATTTGTACAAGTGTCTTCCAAACGAATACCTCCAGGCAATGTCTTGTTGTATGAAGAATGTTATTAATATTATTTAGAACCATTTATTTTGATAATAGGTGTGTTTTTAAACCACCACATATCATTAGAAATCCACTCATTACTGCAGATTGACATAGAACAAAATGTACATGTTTCAGAAACTAGCTGATATTTTTGTGAGTTAGTTTAAAGAACATTGCAGTTTTGTAACAATAATAATAATATATCTGTATCTGTATAATTCATTTTATTTATAACCAGGGGTGCACATAATTTTTTTGGTCTAGTTCTCAAAGGAGCACCTACAGATGTTGCTTGGTGCTCACCTTTTACAATGCTCGAAAATACTACAAGCATTGATCATCACTACCCTCCGGACATCCACTGTTTGGAGCCATGCTATCTCCTGCAGCCATTTTTAAGCGAATACTCTTTTTTTACCTTCAGTCTCAGTCTGGCGTTTCTTTGGAGGTGGTGGAATACTAAAGTAATTACTTAATGTAGCTTGTTTCTTGGACATGCTGATGAATCGGCGGAAATCTTAGAACCAGTGAAAAATTAAGCTAGTGCTAGTTATCAATTAACTACTCTCTTGAGCCCGTCTGTTACCGTCAGGGTTGCCAGATCCATCAAAATTAATTCACCAAAAGTCAGTCTAAAACCCGCCCTTCAGAAGTTTAAACTAGCCCAAAATATATGTCTGTCACACGTTTGAAGCAAATGGCAAAACAACTAAAAGTGTTCGACTTAGTATTTGTTTATAAGAGATTTATCAGTCCATCAAACCTTTTTCTTTATCCCAGTTCTTGCAAATATACCGCCTCCCATATTTCCCCATTTACCATATTACTTAGTGACTTTCTCTTCACCTTCTCTCTCTCTCTCTCTCTCTCTCTCTCTCTCTCTCTGTCTCTCTCTCAGGCTATCTTTCCTTATATTATGTTCTCTTCGTTGTTATTGTTGTATTCAGACTTCCTTAGTGTCGACTTTGTACACATTTGCCCCGCCGTGTTGAAGTAATATCCTAGGCAACCGGCCGCAGCAATTTAAAAAAATTCCCCAATAAAACGCATCCCACCACCCTTGAAAATTCACCCGCGACTGGATTTTCAACAAAACGATTTGGCGTGAAAACCGCGAACCTGTCAACTCCGGTTACCGTGGCCAAACATAATCAAGTAAATGGTGCGCAAATGCGCGTCACGTTGTAATTCACGTTGCGCGTCGTTAATTTTGACCATGCATGCGCACCTGCGCACCACTTATGTGCATCCCTGTTTATAACGCATTTTACATTCAAGTAAAATCTCAAAGTGCTACAACATAAAACATCATCATAAAAACTATAACAGAATGGCAATATTAAAGGAATGTAACAGCACATATCTTTCTATCGGACTGGAAAATGGCACCCCACAATCTTAGCCATATCATTGTATATTATTGTATTTTAATGTTTTAGGTTTTGTAGAGTGTCAAATTTATGGATGAATGGCTGACTTTGTTTCAGCTACACTGTGACCAGCACTAATTGGAAATAAAGTTTTTTAGCTTGAACTTAACACTGGACTGCCAAGATCACCTTTAGAAAGCAATTCTTGAAGATAGTAAAATAAAATCACAAATTGTCATATTTTGCATCTTGTTTGTTATTATTCTGAACAAATACATACATACTGCACAGATGCATAACTTTTTGAATCATGTGTTCTGGGAAAAGAATGTAATGCAATAATACATAAAGTAAAGCATGGTCAAGGGCACTATGAGAGCATTTTGCATTCATTCATTCACAAAACAAGGAGGCATGTCTGTAATGTTAATAACTAAGGCATTATGTTTGATCAAGCGCTAGTAATTACTTTTAGCTACTCCACCCCAAATCGTTAATGGTGGTAATGATACCAAAACAATGCAGTCTTTTTGCTTTCCTTTTCCAGACCACGCTCTGAGTTTCCCACCATCTGCTGGTTCCACCCCCTCCTTGTTTCCAGGGAGACCCTTGCTCCACCACCCCCCGAGGAAATATGGAGCCCCAGGGGAGTCTGGGAGCAGAGGGGGAACAGGGGGTTCTGGTACCGAGCCCCAGGAGTGAAGCAGTGACCCACGACATGGAGGAGCTGTCACTGCAGTCCAGCCAGGGCCTTCCACCCATCAAGGAGCGCAAGAACGGTGAGCGAATTTGTGGGGTCAGTCCCCACAAGGTCCAGCAGTGCAAACTCTACACAACCACAGAACTTTACCTCCTACTTCCTCGTCATCTGTTAAACTCCAGCCCTGTTTTGACACTGAGAAAATAAGCCCCTCCAGACAGCTGAAAAATTTGTTTGTGGAGAGAGAAGTGGGGGAATTACGCTGGAATCGCATGCAGACGCCAACATATAATCACGGCTTAAACAGACCCTTTAACTCTAGTCCAGAGGTTTCTTGGCTCTATTCAGGGTGCATGACTGGTAAACTAATATGATATATCTTTGTGTCAGCTTCAATCGCCAGATCCCTCCGATATTGAGGGGTCTCAGACCTACACTCAGCGATGTTGATCTTTGTTACTGATTCAACTTCCCTGGCGCTGAAAAGTTTTGTTGCGTTCTTGAGACCCCTGGTCACTGTGACTTTATGTTCCCTTGGTCACCTCCGTGGCCATTTTCATTTGGTTCTCACAATCGTAGCCAAAGCTCCAGGCTGGAAATGTTTTACTGGCATGTGAACTCTAATGAGAGGGTAAAGAGGGGCTGGTCTAGAGGATAGGCTGGCATTGAACCATGCTTCTTTAGCCATTGACATTTCCACATACAGTGGGTCTCTGGGACCCAATAGCACGGTGTATGTTATCCATTCAGTGGACATCACTGTGCACTACAGAAGAAAATATCAGTATAGAGTTGGAACTGCATGGTAATTTATGTAGAAGGGGAAAAAACATAGACCCCAACAGACATTCAGCTCCTGTATTATTCAACTACCTCCAGGCAAATCCCAGACCAGCACTGTTCTCTAGAAATACAATTGAAACCATGACTCACTAAGGCTGTTATCTCAAAAATGAAAGAAGAATGTCTTTGTTTGTTTTCGCTGGTTCATGTCTGACAAATCATTACTGAAAAGACTTGACCTCTGGCACTCCAAAAATAAAAGGTTCCAAATAACATGGGGTATCATAATATTCACACGGTACACAGGCCTCGAGATGATAATGCTGTGATATGTCAGCCTTGACATTCTGAGACTATTGGAATTAAGTTTTGATTGAACTCTGTCCTTGCACCAATGTATATTAGTTGAAATCTGTGTGTGTCCTGCTACTAATTTGTGCCAGCTTTTTGAGCTGCATAATATACCATTCTCCTGGCCTGGACTCCATCTTCCCCTCTCTCTCCCTCATATATATATATATATATATATATATATATATATATATATATATATATATATATATATATAGATGTGTGTGCGTGTGCGTGTGCGTGTGTGTGATTCTCTTACATTACAGTCCTTGTTCATAAAAAGTAGTTTAACAGAACGGTACCACGGGTCAATAAGACTGTATACATTACTGCCTAATCTCATCGTGGTTGACTCATTATTAGGATACCAAAGTGTGTTCAGTAACTGGCTGGAAATTTCAACCATTCATCCTTTATCACTTTCCGCTGTTTAACTCTGCATGTTGTCTGATTTTTTTCCCCCTTGATTGCTCTTGCAAAAGTTGTTTTGTTTGGCCTCTGTCAGTGTCACACTGAAATGTTTCCCCCAGGAAATCCAAAAATGTGTTGCATAAATGGCATGTAGAAATGATTCCAGTACATTTTGCCTCAAAATGTTTTTTTTTTTTTCGAATAACAATCTGTTCATCCAACTAAAAACATTAAAGTATTTGTTTTTCATCAAAAAAGACATTTAATGACGATATATTTGCGACATTACAAATCTTTTTTTTAACTTTACTACAAAACTTCACTGTTTGCTTCTCCTCAGTGTGTCAGACATAAACAGTGATGTCCCATCTACAGTACATGTTTGTTTTTAGTGACATGTCTGGAAGGAGTGAGGCTGTGCTGGAACTTTAAGTACATTATGGCCGGGGAAAAAAGTGTAATTTGGCCGCTATGATCTCTGGTTTACTTCTTTAGCCCAAGTGTCTTTCAGCCGTTTATCCGCGGTTTCCTTTTGAGGGGAACATAAGAGCTGAATCTCAAATACCTCCTTACTTCCTATATCGTTCACACAACATTAGCTTCTGCTGTCAGATAGTGAAATGTTTTTTGGGGGGTTCAGTCTCTCTCCTTTGACATACAGAGCAGTATTTGAGTATAAACTATCATAGTGCAGTGGATAGGCAGGAGGGAGCTATTTGAGATTTAGCCAGTGTTTAGCGGACTTGGCTCATGGCCACGCCCACTGCTGCTGATTGGCTGAGTCGGACTGAGCCTAGACGTGTGAGAATAAGCGAGCGAGCGAGAGAGAGAGCGACTTGTGCTCGGTCTGTTTTAACTCCGCGCGGTCGCTGCCTGATCTCAGCGCTCAGTAACGGTCCTCTCGGCTCTCCATGGGACTCCAGACTCGGCCACTGTCGGCCCCTTCACTCGGCTCCATGGCCTGCCTCGACGTTGAAGCCCCAACCGTCTGTAGGGGTAAAGTGCCAGCATTTATAGTCAATCTGTTTTTGGCTAAAACAGACAGCACACTTTTTTTTAGCTCTTTTTAACTCAACTTAGTGACGTAATAAGATATTTAGCATATAATTGCGGAATAGAAGTGAAACAGGAAGTGGCTGTATATTACAGCTCTGTTTTAAAGCTTTTGTAGGCATGTGGATAGTTAAGCTTGTCTTATTTGTGAAGGCTGTCTTAACTTTATGTGACGGTGATGCTAATCACAGTGATGATGGACAGTCCTGTATGCTAATGGTTTCCAGGGGACTTCTGTTGTATGTATTCTCATACATGCTATCAGATCTTACACTGCTATGTAAACTCCTGTATTTGATTGATTACATGGCTGCTATCATGATTTGTGGCATTCATCATCTTCATTACAGTTTTTTTTTTCTATTGCCATGTATTTTTATAATGTTTGTACATTCAAGTACATAATATATAAATGTATCTTTTTGGAGCCTACTCTTTTGCTTGGCATGAATTACGTAACCCTAAAATATGAGCTACTGTAACACCATCCATCAACCAAAGTGTATATTCATTTATGGGTTTTCCAAGCTTACTCCAATAATTAATCTCCAGGCTCTACACGTTGTTTAAGCCCCCTTGTTCTTTTGTAAGCACTTGTGCAGATACAGTAATCATGAGAGCTCAGGAAATTTATTTTCTGGAGGTAATGTCAACACAGTGCAGTGCAGTGTCAGTCTGTTTCTTAAACATACTGAGTTTAGTCAGAGCAAAAAGGCCACAGTAGCCATAACAAAGCTGGTTGGTTTTATTTATTGTGTGGAAGCATCCAGTGCTCCAGCCTCTCGTGTTGTGAACTGTTCAGTCAAGAGGAGCAGGACTGAGGATTTCAGATCAGACTGCCAGGTCTCAGTGAGGCAAGGGGGTGTGAATACCTTTTGTTTATTGTAGAGTCAGAGGGCTAGTAGCCAAGCCAGCTTGCATCACACACAGGTCAGTCAGGGTTCACGCGAAACTACAGTCATCATCATCACTGACATCAGCCTCATGAATATGAGTTGGACCCCTAGACATGCACATGCCTGCCTTGCTGATGTTCCGATAAGTCCACGGTATTACTCCACACTTCTGGAGGGCATGTGGTCAGAGTCATTTCATTTACTGCACAAAGCCAGTCGCTTGTGGCGTAACACTGGATATTTAATGGGTATCTGCCACAATATTGCAACCAAATGAAGGAGGGCCCCTTTTCGATCTTCTCCCTGGACCTGCATAGCCCCTGGCATGGATCGTAATGGAAAACATGGACAGGCACAGAGTGTTCTGCTCTAAACCTTTGGTTTTCGGGGGGATGGTGGTGGGAGAGTGAGATCCAGGCCCAGTTCCTTCTGCAACAGGGAGCTCAAGTCCATGCTGATCCTAAACCTCCCCCCCCCATTCCGCCCCCAAACTCTGCTGTTTCCCAGGCCTCGTTCTCACAGCACTCAGGTTTATTTTCGCCAGGATGAGTCAGAGCCCCACTCAGACAGTGGGAGCTCTCTTGGGAGAGCAGCAGGCCATGGTGTGCTTGAGCCCACTCAAGTGAGCCCAGTCTCTGGGGGTCTGTTGGACTCAGCCCGATCCCTGTAAAGGCCTGGCCAGGCATGCAAGTGTGTGTATATGCTGTGCAGACAATTACCTTATGCTTAAACATGGAAGTGAGCGACAGCGTGCTTCCTTTTTTGCATGAGACTTCCTTTCAGTTTGATAATTGCATTAAACCCAGCTGCAATATTGTGGAAGTGCTCCCAAAAACAATAAAGACAATAAATATAAGTCTGTACCATACCTGTGTATTATTGTTTGATGGTGACTTGAAAAAATGATCTGACTTAATGAAGATATTATAAACTATTTTCATTACAGGTAGTCACAGCTGAAGCAGCAGTTAATTGTACTGTGAGTGAAGTTGATATTTGTTGCACAAATGATGCCAGTTCCATGTCCAAATCCACAACTGCTCTCACTATTTAAAATATATTATCAGATGCTGCAAGGAACTCAAGCTCACCAGCTAAATCAACAAAATAAAAAGCTAACCGCAAGTCCTGCACACACACTCTCAAAAAGAAAAAGGTGGATAGGCCTGACAATATTACCAGCAATGAATTTATATTTATATTCTTCAATATATTAATTATATAATGGATTTCCTGATATCATGAGTTGTATTTTGAACTCTAAACAAGGTTTTATTATTTATTGTTGTTTTATCATCCAGCACTAATTATACAGTGCCATGTCAAAAAATACATAAAGTGATGTTTCAAGCTTGTTTTTTGCTCAGTGTGGCTTATAACTCACGCACATCAAAAATTCACAATCTTAGATTATTGGAATATTTCAATTTTGAGTAAATTACTATTCAAACAATGTTAACATTAAAACACAAAGGCTTTAAATACGTCACTTTACATGTCATGAATATAAAATATATGATGGTTAATTTTTTAATTACATTTTTAACCAAATTTATTATATATTTATTAATATAAAAATATTTCACAATGTTCAGATTTCTGAAGATTCACTACTTGCTTGTTCTTTCATTAGCCATTGGCCACCATTGGCTTTCTCTTCAAATATTTTTGGAGAAAAGTATCACTATTGTGCCGAAGAAACACATTCTTCCTTCGCGTGTTTATAAATGTTTTAAACTGAGCACTTCTGCAGTTTATGATGACGGAAAAATAACACTGAGCACTGTCCGGGGATTTATGTGCTCTGCGTAATACTGCACATTTTGCTCCTCTGCCCAGAGGTTTGCTCTCTTTTGATGTTCCAAATGCTTAATGGATCAGTGCGCACCCATCCAGAGCAAGACTAAGCATTTCGCTTTTTATGGCTCAGGACTTGTGAAGCAGACACTGTTCAGCCAGAACTTAGCTGACGTCATACAAAGCAGCTGATAGGACCGTCAAGAAGTGTTTATTAGTCTTTCTGTCAGTCAGAAAGCTCTTTTCTTGTGTTGATCTCTCTGTAGCCTTAACATATGTTTACTGTAGGTGTACTTTGAGGTCAGCTCCCTAATCCCTTCTGTTTGACTGATTTTTTCATTACGTAGGAATTAAAGTAATCTTCCAAAAAGGAGAGGAAAAAAGAAGAGTGAACAAGTCTTGGCTTTGGGTTTGCAAGCTATGGATTAAATAGAATAAAATGATGAATGACCTGTTTTTCTGTTAGCTTTGGCCTCAGTGGATTAATAAGTGACCTTGACATGTCTGGCTTATGTTACTGCTTTACAGAATTACTCTACCTCGGGCTATATGAATCTGAGGAGACACTTAACCACACGGGCTGAAAAGAAAAGTTTAGTTGTGTGTGGCTGAAAGCTGACCACACTGTGTCTGTTCCTTTCCAGTCCTGCAGCTCAGACTCCAGCAGAGACGCACTCGGGAGCAGCTTGTGGACCAGGGCATCATGCCACGTGAGTATGCAGCCTGTTCTGAAACAAAACAACTAAATGCCACCCAGTAATGTTTAAACAAGCTATTCATTGGGCACCAGGGATGTAAGCGCGAGGGAGCTGTCGGTTTGCTGAAGACTTACATGCTTTTGGGTAAAGATTATCAGTTAATACTCTGTTGTGGATGCACACATTAGCACAGTCTGTCCTTGGCTGCGAAAGATTCTTTTAAAAGAATAGTTTCAGATTTGTACAGTATTTTTAACTCATGGGCGGCACGTTCGCCTCTCAGCGCTGAGGTCTTGGGTTCGAGTCCCCATCTGAGCGGAGTTTCCATGTTCTCCCCGTGTCGGCGTGGGTTTCCTCCGGGCACTCCGGTTTCCTCCCACAGTCCAAAAACATGGGGATCAGGTGAATTGGGTTCTCTAAATTGTCCGTAGGTACGTGTGTGTGTGTCTGTGTCTGTGTGTCACCCAGCGATGGACTGGCGCCCTGTCCTGGGCTTAGTTGATTAATGTAATGCCCTGCCCTGTGCCCAGTGAGGGGGTAGGGGACTAACCGCGACCCTGATAAGGATTAAGCAGGTGTGATAATGAATGGAATGGAATGGATGGATTTTTAACTCAAATGTAGCTTTAGTTTTAGAATGAAACTTTCTGAGGGCACATTTTTATAAAATAACACTGTCCTAGTGTCATCAATTACAGAAGAGTATTTCAAACCTGACATGGTCTGATTTAGCAATGCAGTTTGCAGTTATTGGAAGCTGTAAGCTTTTGTTAATTGTTATATTAGCCTCACAGCTCCAGTGCAATACTAAAGTAGCATGTGTTTGCTTATTGACTACCTTTATATTAAAGATAAATAAAAGTAAAGTAGAATTTTTGTCAGTCTTTTCCTTTAAGGCGCTTACTTTGTGTAAAGTGGAGCACATTACCCACAAGTCCCAATTCTCTCCTGATGTGTCCCACAGCGGACAGAGTTTGTCATGAGTGGTGGTAAGAGGAGCAGTTCTAATAAAAGAACATGTCTGTTGAGGATACATGCTGATAAGGAAGCACAGAAAGAACAATGGTGTGAGTGATGTCTGTCTGGCTCTGCAGGAGCTCACCCAACACTGGTCATCTACATGGGCAACATCTCCTGCAGAGCTCTAGAAATGCTGGGCCTGATCTTGTGCTCTGAAAGCCTTGTTTTTCAACCCTGCACTCAGGCATCCTGCTTATAGTCAAATCCAAGACTCAAAAGAACAGTAGTCAAACATTTTTTGCCAGTGCCAAGAACACTGCACTTCAAAGTCACATTTGGGTGCTTCTTTAGTGGTTGACTGGTTGCAGTCAATGCAGCAGAAATGGGCTTTCTGAGAGGTAATGTTGCTTTAGAGGAATGACTAATACAGAGCCACCAAAAGGAGGTCGAGTAAACTGCCTTTTACTAGATCATCAATTACTCAGGTTTGCTGTCATGAATGGATGAAACAGTCACTTCCTGTTAATCGTAGAGGCAAGTGCATTGTTAAAATCAACTAACCAACCACAAGAAGGAAACCTTTTATCTCGACAAAATGTTTGTGTTCTCAGAAGTGCAACTCTTCACGCTGGCAAAACGCTGACTGTCTGGTTTCACTTCTGCAGATCAGAATCAAAGCTGAGATTTTCCCCTTTGGTCCTAACGTGCACAAGGTTTCAACAGAAGTGCCCTCAGAATCAGCAACCACATGATGATGTATAACACAGATGTAATAGTGCTTCTCAAAAAATGTGAATAACGTGAAAAGAGGTTCTTAATTAAATTCAAAAAAGTAATTTTTATCTTTTTTTTTTTTTTTTTTTTTTAAACATATTGTATATTAATTACAAATGAAGTTATATTTCAAACATTTATTAACTGTTGAATATTTTGACTCATAGGTCATGAAAATCAGAAATCCAGAATCTCAAATTATTTCAGAATATTTCATTTTGAGTTTGAGTAAAAAACTATTGACAGTATCAACATGAAAATAAAAAAGGTTTGAAATGTCATTTTATGTGTAATGAATAAAATGCATTACTTTTTGGAATTAAATTATGAACAAAAATGGACTTTTTCCACAATATTCTACATTTTGGAGATGCACTAGTACTATATATAAGCCGTCTGTAAACAGTCCCTTTTTAATGATGACTTTTTCTCCAGCACTGAAGACTCCTGCTGCCTTTCACGAGCAGATCCGAAGCTTAGAAAGAGCCAGGGTGAGGACCAGACAAATCCTAAATATCTGATGAATGTATTTATATTTATTTTATATATTATCAGTTAGAGAATGCTAACAGATGCTTCTTGTGTTTTCACTGTGCTGTTGAATAAATCTAATATGCTGGAATCATCCATTTTTTCCATTTACTATTTTTTTGTGGTCAGACTGAGAACTTCCTGAAGCACAAGATTCGTAGTAGACCAGAGCGTGCAGAGCTGGTCCGCATGCACATCCTTCAAGGTAACCACATCACCTAACTTTATCGACAGTGCAGTTGCAGATAAAGATCATTATAGAGCATTCTGAGAAGTTGGGATGATAAAATCATGCAAAATGCTGTGCTAATATGCATTTGCTCGTTTATAAGAATCCATACAGAATAATATAGCATCTGAACTGAGAATGCTGTTCTCCATGTTAATGTATGTAGTGGTATGTTTCAGAAACCCAGGCAGAGCCCTCTTTGCAGGCCACCCAGATGAAGCTAAAGAGAGCTCGACTGGCTGATGACCTCAATGAGAAAATTGCTCAGCGGCCTGGCCCAATGGAGCTTGTAGAGAAGAACATCCTACCTGTAGACTCTGGTGTTAAGGAGGCTATAACTGGTGAGCAACATGTCAGCTGTCATCTTGATACCTAAATATAGTTTTCATTGACAGTGAGTAGTTTCTGAACTTGATTTTATGCTTTGTTTTGTGCTGCCGGTGCAGAAGATGATATGAACTATGAGAACACCATGGACGTGTATAACTTTGATGAAGACAGCAGTGAGGCTCTGTCTCCAGAGGATCCAGCCAGTCAGGAGTCTCAATGCTCAGTCCCATCCCCAAGAGAGGCTAAGCTGCCGGAGGTCTCTTCTGCTTCTCAGAGTCCTGGTTCCAACCAACAGGTGAGGCTTCCAGCACTGCCCCCATGCTAGATGGCTTAGTAGGGCCCAACCCCTAATATCATGTAGTCAGAAAAAGTGACAATATAGTTTTTATAATAGATTTACAGGCACCTCAGATAAAGCACAGAAAAACTCTTCTGCTAGATAAGAAGATCAAATGTTTGTTAATATAACATTATTTAGAAACAACCAAACAAAGAACGGGTGCTAAGGGAACACAGAGAGGTGTAGTTTTAAGATTAAGTTATAAGCTAATTTTTCATCTTGAGCTGTTTTACATTCATATTATTTAAGGCGTCTGTAGTTCTGCTGTTTTTGAGGTTAAGAAATTTGACATCTGATGATCCTGATCCTGTCTTTCAGTAAAGTACAGGTTAATTTCAGTACTGGAATCTGTTAGATTTTAGCAATATTAGTGCATATCCGAAAATGAGAATATCATGAAAGGTTCATTTGTCTTCATAATTTAATTTAAAAGGTGAACTCTCATTTATTTTATATTTATAATACCTAAAGTGACAAATTTCAAGCCTTTTTGCATTAATGTTGATTAGGGCTGCCACAAACGATTATTTTTATAGTCGGCTAATCACCGATTATTTATATATATATTTATATATATATATATATATATATTTATATATATTTATATATATATATATATATATATATATAAAAGACTAAACATAAAATCAATTAAGACTATAGTTCATTAAACCTTCGATGAAATATGCAGCTTGTTGCAACAAACAATTATTTAACTGTTTAGCATAAAGTGTAAACGTAGCACTGAAACGTAAGGTTAGAAAACATTAGCATTGCTAGTCAAACACATGACTGTTATAACGTTACAGAAAACACATGAATGTGTGCTAAGGCTAATGAATCAGATCGTCATCGCTAATGTTAACTTTTACAGCTATAAATATGAGTAAGCAGCAAGTTATCTCTCTGTTTACGCTAATTTTAGCAGCTAACTAGCAATTTAGCTTACCAAGATGACGGTCCCTCTTCATCATCGTCACAATCAGCCACAACAAGCTTCCTTTTCAGGTGCTCGTGCATCGCAGTTGTGCTGCCGTGCAAGGCAAGTTCTGACTTGCAGATATTGCATTGCACACGTTTCTCTTTCATTTTCTTAAAACGATCCCACTCTTTTGAGCTCCGTTGCCGGCTAGCCATGATGAGCCTGTATAACGTCCTGTGACGTCATCCACGGCATACCCCGGTTACCACTACTGTGCATGTGCGTCAAGGACAGAAAGGCAGACGCAGCAGTTTGGAGAAAAAAAGAAAGTAAAAAAAAAAAAAACAAACGACGCATCAACTATTAAATTAGTCGTTGACTATTTTAATAGTCGACATAATCGTGACTAATCATGGCAGCCCTAATGTTGATACTGTTTGAATAGTAATTTACTCAAAATGAAATTTTCATGAGCTGTAGGTTTATGATCAGCAGTAAAACAAATGCTTAAAATATTTTATGTCTACTATAAATCGACAGTTTAACAGTTTAAACCTGATTTTTCAAGTGTGGCACTGTATAAAAATTAATTTGATCAATATTATTGGTCATCGTTGTTTCAGATGATGGGAACTTCCATGTCCACTGGATCATCTTCAGGCTGTGTCATTATATTCAAAGCTTTTTCAACTTTATAGGACAACTGTTGGGTGCATTTCTGCTGTTTCCAGCTCCCATCCAGCCCAAGTTCTCTGAAGTGTGATGTTAGATAGATTTATTGTTTGAAGTGGCCATGTGGTTTCTGTCCGTCTTTATTTTAGCTCTGTCCACCTACGGCCCAGAGCTCAGAGTTCCTCAGCCGAACATCAGCTGCGGATCAAGCAAACACTCGACTCATAGCTGCTTCACAGCCAGGCGCTACTGCTGCCCCCACTAAACCTGGTCCTACCCTCCTAAAGGTGAGCCATATGCTATGATGGTGTCATTTCCTGTCCAGTGGTCAATGACTCAACTTTACCAGAGCAATGTTGTTGTTCTTCCTGAACTCTTGGTCAGCTGTAAATGAATGATAAAGAGTGTCTGTGAACATAAGTCATATACAGTACAAGCTGAACCTTGACCACTAATGCTGAATATACTGTAGAACTACACTGACTCAGACCATTCTAGTCCATCCTCAGTCTGCCTTCCAAAGAACCAGAAGACAATCTGTTGTTTACGCAAAATCTGTGTGTTTTGGCTGAAACGATTTGTTCTCTTCTTGTACTCCGACATTAGCAGCAAGCACACAACAAACACTAGTGTTAACCTAAGATGTGATATTGCTCCGTCTCTTGAGCTCTATTTATTTTCGAGCTCAATTGATGTTTTCCTTTCTTATCTGAACAATTGTTTCTTTAGATAATCCTAAACCTGAACCTTGCCTTTTGTGATTTCCTCCTTTGATCTGACCTGCTCTCTAAAGCTGTCTTTACAAGTACAAACATTAGTAAGATGTCCTGGGAGGACTGTAGAGCATGGGACAGTGATACTAAAGACTCTCTAACAATGAGAGCAGCTTGAGAGTGAGATTGGGTCCTTGTCAGGGGCACTTGAGGCCGAAGCGAAGACTGAAAAGGCTCTAATCATCAGGGGACAGCAGCAGCAGCTGTCTTCTGTCTTCAATAGGAGGTCAAATGAAATGCTCCCTCTCATTATTCAGTACAGAACTGATGAAAGCACAGGCCTGCAAACCGAGAGTGAGGCAATAACTTGTGCATTTGTCATAATCCTTACCCTCAAAGCATATTCCACATATTTGTTCTCGGAGCCATCCTTCCCTCCCTGGGGAGTTTAGTGAATCCGAGCGTCAGTGTTCGCACAAACCAGCCTGAAATGACGTTATTTCAGCACCGTGGCTTTCACCTCCCTCCCTCAGATGCCAGAGGCATTTTCATGTGTATCCTGTAGCTGAGTGTTTCAAAAACAATGAGGGTCACGTCCATACATCCTGTTTCCCCATCCTGTCATTTTAGGTCGGTGTTGATTCACAACCCACCTATTCACCAGCCTGCTCTGAAACAGTGCAGCTTCACACACAAATCTCTCACTCAAAGGCTGGAGTTCAGTGCTGACTACAGTGTTGGCACTGGCACTTATTCAAACTGAGCTTAACTGTGTGATTCCAGGTGTGCTTCGAATAGGGTTCCTCCTAACTCAAACCTGCCCCCCTCCTCTTCCCCCATTTCAGCAAAGTCAGCCCAGGCTGGCCAGTGAGAAGAGCCGCAGCAAAAAGAGCAAAGAGCCCAAGCCTCGGGTGAGGAAGCTCAAATACCACCAGTACATCCCGCCAGACCAAAAGCAGGAGCCCAATGAAGCCCCTATGGACTCAGCCTATGCCCGTCTGCTGCAGCAGCAACAACAGTTCCTACACCTCCAAATCCTCAGCCAGCAACAGCAGCATTACAACTACCAGACCATCTTACCAGCACCGCTTAGGTGTGTAGCTACTTCCACAAACACTGCACTAAAGCCTTCAAAACTAATGGCTTAATGGAATATGTCACTGTGGCTAACAGTGATAGACAACATGACATAGTATCATTTGCATACTGCTAAGTGGCTCATTTAGGATTTAATTTCATATTAGTAGTGTTAGGATTTTGGGATAAATATTCCACTAGCATCAGTATGTTGGCAAGTACCAAAATCCTACCATCCATACACAGTGTGTCAAATTCACCCCAAGGATTAAAGACCTTGGAAAGAGATTGATCATTTCAGCAACAATTGTTACATAACACAGAGCGGAATGCAAACAGCGCTAGTGCTGATAAATGGTCTCTGAATGCCACAGTTTCACCTATCAATTTGGCTTAACAGAACGTGTCAGCGCCTAGGCCCGAGCACAGCAGTTCCTCACATTCTTGTACACTCGGGCCCTTTTTTGTGCCAGATGAACGTCTGTCGCTATTGTCTAAGACTTGAGCTTGTTGATTGTGAATGATGAGGATACAGGAAGTTCCCTTTTTCATTGGAGATCCCCCCCGCCTCCTTGTTTTCTCCTTTGTATACAGCAGGCCTATGGCTGAGGCTCAGAACAGCTGCCCTAACCTGGCCCTGGGAAGCAGCCAGACTCTGTCTACTCCTATCGTCGTGTCCTTGCCCAGTGCTGCCCCTGCACGCCCTAACCACACCATGAATAACCGCAAGCCTGGCCCTCTGCCAGCAAACCTGGATGAAATGAAGGTGCGTCATACACTGCTTTATCTTTTCTAGCATCAACTACAGACACAATGTATATTTATATATATAATATAATTCCTGATATACAAAAATATTCCTTGAAATATATTTTAAATGAAAATGCATGCCAAACATCATGAAAGTTAAAAAATATTGCCCACATTCAGAAATTCATTACTTTGTTGTTTACATGCAAAAAAGAGCTGTCATGTGAAAGCTGAAACATCGTCTTTCCAAGTGCTGTATCTTTTTAGTATATGTGCATAAAAATGGGCAAAAATATGGTAGCATTGATTTTTTTTTTTTTTTTTAAGTCCCACACAAATAGATCTGAGCATTAAGTTTTCCTACTGTAGATCAAGTTCTTGGGACACAAATCCCAAGTTCATAAATAAACCTACATAAACCTAAATAAAGTCTCTTCAGTGCTGTGTAGGCTGGAAAAATATTTTTGGGAATAAACAATCTAAAAGTGTTTACATTTTTTATTCACCATTAAATTGTAAACATATTATTTTGGTGCAAATGATTAAACAAATCTTTTCATATGAAGGGTGTTTTTACGAAAAACATTTTGCATTTATATCTTGTAGTTGCTGTATAAAACCCCTAAGATTTGGGCATGCAAATTCACATGGAAGATCTTAAAAAAATACAGTGAACTGTTTAGCACAGCATGTTTATTGACATACAGTGTAACCAAATAATTTGCATATATGCTATTCCAATGATGAGCAAAGTAGTCTATAGACATACTCTTTCTCTACCATATTAGGTGTGTAAAGTCTTCTCATTTTTACTAATAATAGTCCTCCTATTTACCTCTAATAATACAATTATCTTTACAAAATATGTCTGGTCAACATTTAATCACGTGTACTGCATGCCTGTAGGTAGCTGAGCTAAAGATGGAGCTGAAGCTGCGTGGTCTTCCTGTCTCTGGCACCAAGACAGACCTCATAGAGAGATTGAAGCCCTACCAGGAGAGCCCCTCTGCCACCAGCTCCCAACCAGCTGCAGCCACAGATGTTATTGCTCCGACAGTCCGCCAACAGCATGAAAGCATGAACACGACCCCCCCTGTGTCTCCTCTGCAGTCAGAGGTGTCCACTGCCCCTATGGAAGAAGCTTTAGGGGACAGTAGCACTAAGGCAGCAGCCACTCCCTCTCCATCCCGGCCAGCAGCAGGCACATCACCTGTGAAGATGGAAGATATGGAGACCAACATTTTTGATAAAGACCAGCGGCTCCACGAGAAAGAGCGCCAGATTGAGGAGCTGATGCGCAAGCTAGAGCAGGAGCAGCGTCTTGTGGAGGAGCTGAAGATGCAGCTAGAGGTGGAGAAGAGGAGTCAGCAAGGAGTAGCAGTGCAGCACAATGAGTCCAGCCCTCCAGCTAGGATCAAAGAGGAGCACAATGCCTCTGCGAGCTGCAGCTTGACACACAGCCCCACGCCGGTGTCTCCAGCAAGGCTGAAGCAAGAGGAACCCCAGGCACAGGTGCATGCAGCCCCACTGCAGCAGTTCTATGTGGGTCCCCCACAGCAGCTGCCCCAGACCAACCTGACTGCTCAGCCCCATGTCCTGCTACCCACCACCATCCACCTGAACAGCAAGCCCACCACACCACAGGTCACTGTGCACTCTAGGCAATTGCTGTGATAATTATGTTTCTGTTAAAGAAACTTGGGTTTGCTGCATTATAGAATCTGAACTTTTTTTTTAAACCTTCAGGTCAATGAATACATTAAACACACTACTACATTTTAAGTTGCAACGTAACATTTATTTATTTTTTAATGGGACTTTCTTTCTTCAGTTCGTAAACAAAAATACATTTTAAATTAAATTAAATTAACTGTTGGCCTGAGTGGCTCAGCAGGTTAAGACACTGACACTATGACCAGAGGATCGCGAGTTTGAATCCCGGTCATGCTGTTTGCCATCAACAGCCGGAGCCCAAGAGAGCAAAAATTGGCAGTGTTCTCTCTGGGCGGGTAGATGCCGCTTTCACTCTCACATTGCAATGTCTGCTGGCTCAGGCATCTATTGGTCCATTCGGTGCTGGGATCCCCGTGCTTTCCTTTGAGCATGTTTGCTCCCCAGTGACGGTGTATCAGTGATAGTTCACAAGGAGGTGGTGGCCATATCACACACAGCGGAGGAGGCTTGTGCTTGTCTTCACCTTTCTAGAGTCAGGGACAGTGCAAAGTGATGGGGAGAGCCCCCTAGTGGATGGGTTAATTGGCTACTACCACATTGGGAAGTGGAGAAAATTGGCAAAAAATTATATTTATATGTATA
>BRDA01010650.1:44365-71017 GCA_036984385.1 Crenuchus spilurus
TATATAATATATATATATGTTTTAAATGAGACCTGTTATACTATGACATTTTGGATCAATTGATGTACTGTACACATTATTTCAAATAACAATAAAAAACAATTGACCAAATGGCCTAAATTTGATCTTGGTTGATAGCAGTTTTGCACCTTTAGCTTTTTTTACAGAACATAAGCACAACAAAATTACTTTCAACGTACAGGCTTAAAAGTTTAAAGTACTTCACCTAGCTAATAGTTTTAGTAACCTGTCATCCTTGTTATAGTATTTTTTTAAATCAATCTCTATTGTAATCATTTTACTCTACAGATGCAACAAGTTCTCCAAACCACAGTGTCTGTCTCATCCCAAGCTCAACTTCTGCAGCCTCTGAAAACCGAGGGTGCAGCCTTTCAGCAGCATACAAATCAGATTCAAGTTACGCCTCAGGTGAGCACCAGCAGTCTACCACAATACTTTCATTTTACTTTGGCACATGCCTGTTTGACAGTTTGTTTCCTGGAATCAGGAAAATTCAGAGCTCATCATTAAATCTGTGCTTCAATAAAATAGTCTATTGTAGTTTTATTTTCCCGACCTTTCCTCTTTCATTGACTTTCCAGTGCACTTCATAAATCCATTTCAGAGTGCTCTCGCAGTGACGGGGCCCAGTCCCATTTCTCAGTGACTTGGCTCAAGCTGAAATGGAAAGCTTCTCTCCTGCTCCCAAACTGTGTTCCACACTTATCTTCCCCATTGCCAAGGCAATGGCAGCTAATGTCAGCAATGAATTCTTCACCTAATAGCATCAGAAACACTGGCCTCAGCCAAGCACGGGAGCTGGAGCAGGTGCTGAGTGATGAATAGGCGGCACACTCTGGAACTGTGCATGAGTCAGTTTCGAAGTGTGCCTTGCTCGCATGCCTTATGCACACAGCAAATCTCACTGTAATGTGTTTATTGTCAGACGATGCCCCTGTGTAGCAACTCAGGCTTTCAGCAGGAACAGACCTTGAGTGAAGTTTCCCAATGTTTCATCAATAATTCCCAGGAATCCTGCTCGCCCAGAGTATCTCCCAGACTGTCCACCCCTAACGGCCTCATCAACAAAGTAAGAAATCCTGTTTGGTTCAGTTTTTCAAATAAGCCATCATGGTTACTTAAAGCACCGTGGAATAAGAGTATGTATGTGGGATGAACTCTTCAAGTTTACATAAATGACTTCAGTGTTGTAGAATTGTAGATTTGCTCTTTGTGAACACTTTGGAATTAACCAGTTTTCTACATTGATTACAAATAAAATATGGTCTGATCCAAGTCAGGATATATAGAAGACATGTACAGATACACTAGAAAAAGCAAGCAACAAACATCAAGGAACCATTAGACAAACTCTACAAATGGAGGAAATTCAGGACTCTGTTAACATCACTCCAAGAGCACAATGAACAATGCTGTGAAAGACATTAAACACAATGCAAAAACCTCTACCTAATGCTGAACAAAAATAGTGATCATGGAAGGATATCATGAAGTCACTGCTGTCAAAATTAAAAATTGTAGCACATCTTAAGTTTGCCAAGACCACCTGAATGTTTCACAATGCTTAAGGGAAATTCCAGATGCACAGATGAAACAAAAGTGGAACTTTTTTATGAATGCCCAACGGTATGTCTGAAAGAAAAAAAAAAAGTTTGCAACAACACCAAAACCTCCTTCCAACTTTGAAGCATGGTGGTGGGAGCATTATATTTACAGTTGCTTTGCTGCCTCAGTGTGTTCAGTGGCATGAACAATACAACTGCTTGTGTGCAGTTAGATTGTGTTTATAATTGTGACTTGGATAACAATCAGACCACAATTTATTACTAATCAATGCAGAAATTTGTGTAATTCCAAAGGGTTCATCTACTTTTTCTATCTTAAACAACAGACCTATAAAAACTAGAGCTGTAACAATGCAGTGCATCATATTGTGTTATTGTGTCAATTAGGGTTGAGCTGGATACTCGTTTCAGACGAGTATCCAGTATGGATAAAGACTTTTTGACGAGTAACGAGCATGATTACGAGTAAAACTCGTCAATATCCATGCTTGTGCTGAAGGAAAATCCTCATTGGATAACTGACTCTCTTCACGATCAGTGATTGACCAGTCACACAGAGCACCCGCCCCTCCCTACACAGACAGTCTCTGCAGCCAGAGCTGTGCCCCACTCGCTCTCACACAGTCACTCAGTCACACACACACACACCTTAATCAACTTTGTGTGGGGAAAAAAATGTCAAGAACATTGGGTAGTTAAAAATAAATAAATAATTTAAAGAAAAACAAATCCAGTTGATCATAAAATTTAAAAAACATATAAAAAATAAAAAAGGAAGTTGTGTTGAGTATGACAACTCTTGTTCATGCTTACATGTTAATTTCCTATTGCATGAGTTGTATTCATTCATGCACTTAAAAATATTCATGTTCTGAGTTTATAAAAAAACTTCTGTAAATAGTTCTCTTACTTTTGTGATCAAAAACATTGATTTGAATCTCAATTTTTGAGGCTGTTCTCAAAATAGTTTTCAAATAAACAATACATACAGCAGGTTCTGCTCAATCCATATCAATTTCAGACTTAATGTATTGATTTAAGCCCCACCCACTTCTGGTTAAACCACGCCTAACTCTGGTTTAGGCCCCGCCCACTCCGAGTACAGATACAGATACAGATCATTTAGATGGTTGAACAGATACAGATAGTGGTGTACTCGCTCATCCCTAGTGTCAATGCTCTCCTTATAGATTAGGGTCATTTTTACTCTAAATGAATCAGGCAAAACTCCTTCATTTATAGTACATTGGTTGTATTTAATGCTCTAAGAACAGAAATGGTGATATGGTAACCTATTACAACACATTTACATGTACTCCTTATTGTACTAAATTACAAATATAACAAACTATTATACCCCTGATAAAAGAATCAGTCAGTTGATAGACATGAGCTGTAGTTAGTTATCTACTAGCAAAGAGAAGATGGTGAGTCTTTACAAATGCCTGCACGACTGCAGTTACTTCTTGATCATTATTGTTATGGCATCCTTCAGCTTAACCACATTGGTAGCAGAAATGTTTTTTTTAATATTTTAATCTCATTGTTTCTTCCTTCTTCTTTCACATCAGCCTCCATCGCCCTGCCAGCCCACTTACATTCTCCCACCATCTACATTTGCCAGCCACCACAGTCCCAAGAACAAAGACCCACCTCGCTATGAGGAGGCTGTAAAACAGACCAGGGCACTTCAGGCTACTATGCAGGTAATGTCGAGATCTACACAGAGCTGAACAGCCAAGGAACAAAGCAATGTCCATTTCACTTCATCTGGTATCTTACACCTGAAACTGTGTTTCTCTAAGGTTCCTACTGCAACCAGTCAGCACATGGATGACTTATTTGACGTGTTGATTGAGAGTGGAGGTGAGGAGAAATTATATTTTGAAAAGATTATTTTTCACCATCAAAAATTAGGTTAAAATTAAATCGGAGAAGAGAGTGCTACCAAGTGTCTTCATTTAATGTTTTGAGGATTACAAAATTTGGTTTACTTTATTTGGTAAACCAAATACAAAATTTGGTTTAAATTCAGAATACTTAAATGTTAATGTTAAAAAAAATGCTTAAAAAAGCATGCAAGAGGTTCAAAACCCCACACTTACCCTTATCTAGCACACCTTACTCACCTCAGCAGCTCAATAGGATTAGAGCAGGGGATAGAAAAAACATGCAGAGATCCCCAGAGCTGACATTTGAAACATCTGTATTGGGATATAGACAGAATTTTACTGGCTTATATTATATAATATTCCGTCTTTCTGTCTTTTCCAGAAATCTCTCCTCTGATCCGCCAGGATCCTCTTTCTCTGGACAAGCTCCTGCCTGTGACGGCCAGCGTCACCACCCTTCCTGTCAATACCGCGCTGTCCCGGCCTCCCCCGCAGATCCAAGTAGCACATCCACCTGAGCCTCCAGCCAGTCTAGTGGCTTTGGCGACAGACCACCAGCTGGAGGCCCTGCTAGAGGGCACACTGTCAGCTGATGCAGGACCCCGCACTCTCTCCCTAATGGAAGAGCTTCACAACCAGCTGCTGGACGAGCCACATTCCCCCATGGACACAAACGAGCTGGCTTTCTCAGACTCCCCACCACCCTCCCTTCACCTACATGACACCAACCTGGACAACATGGAGTGGCTGGACCTGACCACGCCTGGACCGACAGGCATCTCTACCGCTGCTGGAGTCTTCGCCGCTGATTTTTTGGATTCTCATGAGCTACACTGGGACTGAAGAGCAGCATATAGAGCTTCTGAAGTGAACCACATTCTAAGTAGACATTAAGAAGCAAATGCTGCTGGTCTCAAAAAATCTCAAGGGAACAAATGTGGAAGAGAGGAACATGCTACTGCCTTGATGAGAACAACTGAGAAGAACAGACCATTGGCGTTGAGAGGAACAGAAGAGAATATCCCATTTTGCATGTGCTTCAGTGATTTTGGCGCTGAGTTTAGTCTATCATAGCTGGTAGACTCTGCAGAACCCATGAGAGGTTCCTGGTTGGGTTAGGACTTCTTTTTCATCTGGGCCTGATGGTGTTATGAACTTGTGCACCACTATCTTTCAAGGCAGAGAAAGAATTTGGGACATTTTGTGAATTCTTTTTCAATATTCTCAAGATACTTTTGTCTTTGCTTTTTTTTTTCTTCACGTTGCTTTGGCAGCTTTCTTCTAATGTTTGAATGTTTTAGAATATTAGCTTAGCATATTTCCTATAAATACCAGGATGTTGAAATACCAGATGTATTCTATCACACTCTGCTAGAAGGCAGTAGAGGAAATGAGATTAGAAGTAAATGGTACATGATTTATGTGCCTTTGTAATGAACCATGTCCAACAGCCCTTGCTTTTTAGTAGCTGTTAACAATATATTCTGCACAAAGACATTAATACAGAAACATGGCACTTAGCCTTTTACATTAACATTTCATGTAGTTTCTCATTGGATGTGAGGCAGCCCAATCATTGAGACTTTAATTGCCAAAGCACTGAAAACATTCTGAAGGTTTCTATTGCTTTGAAAGCCATACGCTCTTGGTTTATAGCCACTCAAAAAGGGTCAACCAGAGAGACAGAGAAAAATGTGTGCCAACATGTGACCCTCAATTTGTCAGACATACAGTGCTCCTGGCAGCCAGTGAGTACGTTCTTCTGGAAGCCGGCGTGTGGAAATGGGAAGGGTCACAGTGAGTTTGTTTACCAAAGCCGGCATGGGGCCACTGTACAGAGAAGCACAAAGTCTACTGCCCTGGCCGGAGGCTAGCCAGGTCATTATCATTCCCAACAAAAGGGAAACAGAACAGTTATCACCCCATCCTCTAATGGTTTTGCGTGTAGAGGGCAGACACTCCAGAATACAGAGCATCGTTTGTTTTGACTGGAGGGGGGTTGCATTTATCAAGCACAAGAGAATAGTGTCTGGAATTAATGCTGGGGCACAAACTGTTAAATCACTAGTTTTGTTGACTATCATTTAATACAATTACAGAGATGTTAAACGGTCCTCCTTTGAGTCACCATCAAGCACTCTGTACCTCTATATAGCAGTGATTGTGCCACAGTAACTATTTTTGTATATTAAAAAAAAACGTTTTATATGGTGAAAATATAGTGACACCTGCTGGCATTGCTGAGAACTACCATCTGCAGTTTTCTTTTCAGAAACTGACTCATTCAGGATTTGCTTTAATACAACTTGGCAGTTTCTTGGGCAGATTTACATAGAATTGACCATAGTGTGTTAAGTAAAATGGCCAGTTGCCCCTCTCATTGGAATGTTTTACACATGGTGTCAAAAACAGCACTTTATTTTGGCCTAGAATACACTTACTGACAATCAGTCCACTTTACTGCCACACCTTCAGACAGCTGAATGTAAAGTACTGAATGACTTGTACTGTTTCTAAAAAAAAAGATATATTTCAGCCTTTTGCCAAAGTCGAAGATGAAATGCTCTTCAGCGAGACACACGTAGATTTTTATATGCAGCTCTTTCTAATACACAGTCAGTAGAAATGTACATTCACAGAAATTCTTTTGGTGAACATTAATTATTGGCTAACTTCATCCACATGATTGATTTAGTTATGCAAACCATGTTTTTTACAATGCACATTTGCATTTCCCTGATCTAATCTGAAAGACATTCATTTATTAATTTGGTAATTAAATGCATTTTTTATTTTTTGCAGAAGTGCATTGTCAGTCTGCCTCCCACCTGGCTATTGACTGTTGTGAAGTCAGGGCAACCTGTCTTAATCACACAATCAGGGATGTTAGCATGTGTCAGTCTCTTCAATTAAATGTCTTTATTTTAAATTGAAAGAGAAGCACTTGAGCTCACATTGTGGTGGTTTTTGCTTTGAGTATAGCACTACCAGGTCAAATATTCAGGAGTAAATTGCAACATGACATGAGCTCATTTCTAATTGAGGCTTTAAGTTCCAGATCAGGAAGAGCCTGTGCAGATGCACTATGAGCTGGCAACATGTAAAGCAGAGTTCATACTAATCCTGTAGTACAGTGCCCAGAAGTCACAAAGAGTTTTAGTGCCGCACAAAAGACAACCTTTGAGGTCACCTTGTACCTTTTGCAATAAAGGTGAGTTGATATTAGCATAGCTGTTGGTAAATGTCATTAGGCTTGGTTAGATTAAAACTTGGACCTGGTTGCACAAAAAACAATAAATGCTGGAAAATAAGGACCTCTCAAAGCCAAAAGTTGATCTCTGCCATTAGTCTGATATTTTAGATTGTAATACCATATCTTTTTACACAGTGTAAATATTTATTCATTTTATACGAATACAGCACACGTGCAATTGTAAATAATGATGTTTGGAGTTCTCGTTGTACATATTGTATATACAGCCTTTTGTGTCACTAAACTCTGTACTTGGCATTTGAATATACTGTTTCTGTGAAGTTGTTGATCACTGGTTTGGTTATTGTGTTAAATTCCTTTCACATAAAAAGTTTAACATGGAAATCAATTAAACTCTAATCCTAACTTCATTTATTTAAGTGCAGGATCAGAATTTGAATTGGGTCCAAGTTACAGAACGTCCAACAGAAAACTGGTTCAATTGTCACCAGAACATAGTACAAAATCCAAAGTTAAAAGATTGCCATGAAAATGGTCTATTCTTTGATTAGACTATTTCTGTTCCTGTTGGTCAGTATTAGAACTCTGGTGAGATGTTTTTCCAAACTTCTTTACACTGAAAGTCTGTCTATTTACTGTGGATTTTCTCGTTCATGTAGAGAAGTGGTGCTTTGATCCACAGTCGCAAAATCTGCATCATGCTTCAGTCCTTTGCCACTTTCCTTGTCCTTGCGGTCAGGATGAAACGGGCTCAGAGGGGTGGAAAACAAGACCTTCCCTCAGGCGTTCTTTCATCCAGGAAGATCCTGTCTTCCACTCTTCACAGCTTTGTGCACGTTTTAATCCGACTGCGACATTTTGGGCACTTGTGCACAATGTCTTTGAAGTTGTTGAGGCAGAATGGGATGAGGCAGCAGCCAGCTATGCAACTAAACAAGGATCAAAAAGGAGATAAGCTACAGGTGAGGTCCCTTTTAACAGCACATCCACTGTGCACATAGCAAACATCAAACCATACCATTAACCCTTACATACCTCAAAGTGAAAGCTCAATTGTAAAAATATAACTGACAAAATCTCCCCTCGCACTAAGTTTGTGGACGGCTTCTGCTTACTTGGGTCATTTATTGATAAACAAGGATCCAGCAGTCAAGAAATGTGACAGAAAAATGATGAAGGAACTGGAGATGATCTTGAAATGTAACCATTTGTCTCTTCTCTAAGATCTTTGTTGTTCTTTAAGGATTTGAAAGCTAGGTAATAAAAAAGAGCATGGAGAACATTGATGCCTTTGAACTTTGGTATTGGAGAAGACTTTTGAGAAAACATTTGACAGCAAAGTCGAGACACTTAAAAAAACCAAAACCTCACGTTTCACTAAAAGCCCAGAAAACCAAACTGAATCTTATTATTTTAAACTCATGTGAGGAACCAGTTCATATGAAAAGATAATAATGCTTGGGACAGCTGAATGTAAAAGAAGAATAGGGTGGTCAGCACCAAGAGTGAATACAGTCAAACGAATAATAAACTAGCCTTTAAGAAACCTGAAGACACCAAACAGAAGACAGGACAAACTATCCAACATGGTCACATGGAGTCAGAATCAGTTTTACAGCACTAACTATTGTGTACATTTTCAGTGATACATTTAAAAGATGCAGGCAGTTTTAGCTACATTAGCTTCATAGCTTAATTTTAAAACTAAAAAAGAAAACAAACACTACTTGGTAAATTAATGACATCTGTGGCAAATTGTCATTTGTACTCTTTGCCTTTTTTGCTAAAGCTACTGGCACACCATCTTTATTTCTGCACGACTGATTATGGGAATAATAGTATTAAATATAGTAATATAATTAAACTCACCCTATGAAAGTGCACACCAAACACACAAGCCAGGCTGTGTTCCCACTGACTCTGCTGACCTCTGTAATGACGTATTGTTGACAGTAGGGGCACTGTGTTGGGGAGGGCGTTGGAGGCAGTTGTTCTATATCCAGGATCACTTCAGGAGCTGAAAAAGACATATGCTATGTTTAACTGTCAAGAATCAATGGTTATACAGACATGATTGTTTCACTTTGAAACAAATGTCAGATGAATGTGGCTGCTGTGCAGCTGCTTCATACTGATATATCAAGTCTTGTCCTGATGTCTAAACAGTGGACAAATTAATAGCAATACGAGAGAACCTGACTACACATATATAGCAATGGTAGAATCAACCAGAACACTTCTGGGTAAGCACTGTGGACCAAAAGAAACCCTTTCAACGATTTTCTGTCTATTGCAATAGCATATCTTATAGTGCAGTGTAATTATTTATTTACATTATTTTATCTTTTTTTTTTACAATTATCTGGTTAGTGGCCAATAGTCATGAATATTGTATTCTATACTTTTCTAAACAGCAGATTAATCATAGAGCAATACACACTGATCAGCCATAACATTAAAACCAGGTTATATTCTTGTATCTACACTGATTCTCCACTGAGCATACAGGTGCACCCTGTAGTTCTACAATTACAGAGTGTAGTCCATCTTTTCTCTGTATACACTATTTTACTCTGTTCTTCAAAAGTCAGGATCACCACAGAGCAGTTATTATTTGGGTGGTGGAGCATTCTTAGTACTGCAGTGACACTGACGTGATGGTGCAATGTGCTGGTATCCCTCTGTACCCATTGAACACGTTCTTACAAATATTGGCTCATGCCGTTGTGCATTTAGAGACTAGACCATCAGCTGCCAGTCATGGTTTGTGATAGTTGGCCTCTAGTCCTTTATCAGTGATCAGTTTCTGACCACAAAACTGCTATTTACTGGGTATTTTTTGGAATGCTGTGTCACTCTCAAGCCAACACTGAGAGTGATGCATATAAACATCCCAGCAACAATGCTGATGTGCTCACACCTACATGGTACACACTACTATATCAGTGCCACTGCTGACCTGAGAAACACATCACCACCAAAATAAGTGGTCAGCCGTGGTCGTGGAATTGAGACACTTACAAGTAATGAATGGTGAAGGGGGTGACTGTCAAACTGTGCAAGACAACAGATTATCTATATCTGTAATTGTACACTTGTGTAGTGAAACTACAAGATAAGAGAATATTTAGTGTGTGGAAATACAATGTAGGGGTTCTAATAAGGCAGAACCTGATTATCAGAAGAGCAGAAAACATTTTCTGCTGCCAAAATACTCCATGTTGACAAGACAGCCAGTACCTGTACTACTATGATCTGTAGTGTGCAATTCCTACACACACTTTGATTTTCCATCACACTAGCACATGTATTTGTGTTTTAAAAGCTGTTATACGAACTGTATTCTAATTTCTCTCTTATATTAAATTTAGATTAATTTGAAAATTACAAAAAAATGTCTAAAGTTTATAAGAAACTGTAACCTGGCCTTTCTGTACTGGAGGCTTACATGTTGTTTGTACATTCTGGTTAATTTGCTATTAGTGCTGTATTTTATAATTTTATAAGTTTAATACGGTCACTGAACTCAGAATTGGTTTCATTACCATTGTTCAGGTTCAAATGAATTGATATAGTATGTGGTTTTCGTTTTACTCCTGGTATTTATATTATTTTGTCCACACCCTTTAGGGAATAGCCTCTATCAGCTAACCTTCTATCATATTCTTAATCTAAATAACTTTACTGAAGACACCATTTCTATGCAATATTGTTGAAATACTGCTGAATGCATGTACATAAGATATTGGCAGGTGTTCTAACCTGGGAAAGAAGGGGGTTTATCCACATAGAAAATTTGACTAGCAAAAGATGTAGGTGTGGCAAGTCCACCTACTGCACCACCTATAAAACAGGACAAGGCGTTATAAGTGGATATGGTAATATGAAATCATTGAAGATCAATGTGACATAACATGCATTACCTGGAAATGTGTTGTCAAGATAATCTTTTTTTGCTTGTAGGTCTCTCTTCCTTTCTGAAAGCTTTTCAAGTTCCTCTTCAATCTTTTTATATTCATTGTCCGCACTGGATTCTAAAACTGGCAACAATGATGACTTCAAACTTCAATCATACACAAATCAGCTAGTATAGTACACCCTAAAGTTTATTACAGTCCCATAAATTAATGTGATACTCACCATTCCTCTGGTAGCCAGCATTTTGCCGGAAGTCCTTCAGCATTCCCAACAAATTCAGTCTTTCATTGAGCTGCTGTCTACGTATTGTCAGCTCTTGTAGTTCTGAGCAGATGGCTTCTAGTTGCTGCTCTTGTGACAGATCAGGCATACTGACTTCTGAGAGAAATAGGAAGGGTCCGCTCTAGCCAATACACCTAACCTTCTCCTGCTTCCAATCCCTGAAGTTCATACACGGCTTTATAAACCAACTGCCTTCTTACCTGCAAATCATTATTGTATGAAGTTCATCAGGGAAAGTCATGGCAATCAACACAGACCTTTGTTAAGGAAGACTAGAATGTAATATGGAAACCTACAGCAAATGTATGCTACTAGACCAAGTGAACCAACAAACTGCAGCGCAAAAAGCAAAAGATGCAACACATAAAACATTTAATATCTTTACAAAAAAAAGCAGTTATTCACAAATAAAAAGGGTACTCAACCTCAGAAGCTTCAAACAAGCCATAAACCAACTCAGCACGCAGTCCAAAAAAATAGACATTAGTGGTAAGAAAAAATAAAATAACAATATTAACAACAACAATCTCACAGAATTGTAGAAATATATTTCAAAGATCCTAATTCTAGTTGTAGTCCGTGAGACCAGAGCCTGTTATGATTATTGAGGAAATGAGTTGAACACCACCAACACCCGGAACAAAGTCCTAATATTTAAAATTTGTGGTTGAATAGCAGTCTCCATATTTCTAGATCCAACGTTCTGCACTCCAGATTCGAACCACAAGCAAGAGTCTAAAAAATGTTAAAATGTCAACATTAAAATAGAAAACTTGCTAACAACTGTTAAGAGTACAATATTTATCAATATTTATCAAATTCATTATTTGCACTACATTTAAAGTACATATAAGTATCCAGCTGGACACACTATGTATTTGCATCCTCATGTAAATGTACACTACTCAAAATTTTGGAGTTACCCATTAAATTTTCCATTTTAACACCTTCAGAAGAAAATTATTTTCCTAGCAATTTTGAAATTATGATCAAATTCACAAATGCTACTGCTCCAGATCCTTAATCTTCTATGGTTAAAATGTGAGGTAGCTATCGGTGTCCCTGTTTTTAGACTTGGTGTCTCCCACAGGTTGTTGACAGTGAGATTATAGAGGCTTTGATACAGCTGTTTAATCTCTGCCTAAAGTTTATATTTTGTGCAAGACATCACAGGACCCAAGAATATCATGGATATGCACTTTGAGCCAACATTCATGCAATAATACTTATTTTACTAATGTTGAACAAAATAACATTTTACTTTTTCAAAGACATTCTCTAGCTGAACATGTCATATTCTAGTGTATAGAATGTTTACTGAGGTTGTCTATTCATTCATTATCACACCCGCTTATTCCTAATCAGGGTTGCGGTTAGTCCCCTACCCCCTCACTGGGCGCAGGGCAGGTCAGTACACTATTCAACTAAGCCCAGGACAGGGCGCCAGTCCATTGCTGGGTGAACACAAACGCACACACATACACATACAAACACATACATATGGACAATTTAGAGTATCCAATTCACCTGACCTCCATGTTTTTGGACTGTGGGAGGAAACCGGAGACCCCAGAGGAAACCCACGCAGACATGGGGAGAACATAGAAACTCCGCTCAGATGCGGACTCGAACCCAAGACCACAGCGCTGAGAGGCGAACGTGCTAACCACTAAGCCACCGTGCCGCCCCTCTATGGACTAATATCGCCTAGCAAATCCATGCTATTTCAACCTCCCATAATGCCTTGCATAAAATATGTGCAAAACTTCCAGTAGACTAGACAGTAAACAGCTGTACTAAAGTCTATAAGCTCACTGTGGACAACTTGTGGGAGACACCAAAACAGCTAGAAAATGATAACACTGTCTTAGCACATCCTTCTACCACAGAAGACTGAGTATCTGGAGCAGCAACATACAGTGGTGCTTGAAAGCTTGTGAACTGTTTAGAATTTTTTCCATTTCTAAATTTCTAAACATGACGTAAAACATCATTAGATAGTCACACAAGTCCTAGAAGTAGATAAAGAGAACCCAGTTAAGCACATAAAATAAAAATATTATACTTGGTCACTTATTTATTGAGGAAAATGATCCAATATGACACATTTGTGAGAGGCAAAAGTATGTGAACCTTTAGGATTAGAAGTTAATTTGAAGGTGAAATTAGAGTCAGGTGTCTTCAATCAATTGGGTGACAAGCAGGTGTGAGTGAGCACCCTGTTTTATTTAAAGAACAGGTATCTATCAAAGTCTGCTCTTCACAAAACATGTTTGTGGAAGTGTATCATAAAAGAAACAAAGGAGATTTGCTGCCAAGAGGGTTTACACCAGATACTGGAAGCAAAGGTTCACATACTTTTGAATCTCACAAATATGTCATATTGGATCATTTTCCTCAATAAATAAATGACCAAGTATAATATTTGTGTCTCATGTGTTTAACTGGGTTCTCTTTATCTACTTTTAGGACTTGTGTGAAAATCTGATCATGTTTTAGGTCATATTTATGCAGAAATATAGAAAATTCTAAAGAGATTACAAACTTTCAAGCACCACTGTAGGCAGATGTCATCATAGTCTCATCTCCAATTTTTTTTTTCTGAAATAAAAAAATGTGGTTACTAAGGAAGTCAACAAAACTTCTATCTACCTCTCTTTAAATACATTTTGAATACTGTACATAAAGAAAATACTTCAGAATAGCTAACAACTACTGTGTAAATTAAACAGCTAATTATGTACTTCTTACCTGTTCTTACCCAAGCGCCACCTACTCATTTCTTCTTTAATTTCTTCATAAAAGTCACATCATCTCTGTTCCTGATTCCATAGCTGATGATAGAAATGTCAGAACATATAAACGCCCTGTGCACTACTTAGATCATCTGAAATTGCATTGCAATGATACATCTAGGGAGATCAAATTAAGTTCGTTGTGAAAAGCCTGTTGGTGTATGTTGCATTTATAGCTTTTTACAGTTGTTTAAACATTTTAGATAATGTACAATAGCTTGCATGGCTGCGTTCTCTAGATGCCTCATAGTAGTAGCAATAATGATGGTGTTGATTCAGACAAATTAACATTGTTCAAATGGCTCTCAGACTCGCCAAGTTAACTTTGTCAATTTCCAAGTACACAAGTATGGACAGTATGAAATCAGTCAGATATAACACTGAACCTAAAGGAGCGAAAAAGATCAGACAGTGGGCTTGGCATGGCATTAGCACAATTTACGCTAAACAGATGTCCATCTTGATCTATTTTTATGCATATGTAAATATATGTAAACCTAAATTTAACAAACTCATATGCAATACATATTAGAAAGTGTACAAATTCACAAAAAAATGAAAACTGTATCTTCTCCTTCTGTGGTGTAACTTTCAAATTTACAAAATTCCTTTTGTGATGTTCATACTTACTCCTTCAAATTTCTTTTGTCATCCTCTAATCTTTCTCCATTAAAGACCAAGTCAAATGTTTTCCACACATATTTCCTTAAAAAAGAAAAAAATATTTGAACATACGTTATAATAACAAATCTGCTTCAGCACTTAAAGGAACATTAACTGCTTTGTATTACCAGATGACAGTCTTACCAGCTGATGTGTTTAACACCTCCCTCACGTTGCTGTTTCAGCTCCATGTACCTCTGAATTGCCTTCTTGAGATCCAGCACAGTAGCAGACTGCACCACCACAATGGCTATAAAGGTAAATTCACTTAATCAATAAATTATACAGTTGAGTAGCTTGGGCGAAGACAAAGTTCTATTATTTAAAACAAATCAGGGTCTGTCCCTAAACCGGCCATTAAATTTAGAAGCGAATCACTATCACAAATATTAAAATCCAGTAATATATCAAGGTATGATTACAGTACAAAATACAAACAAAGATCATAGGCTTTAAAAAATGTCACTCACGCATGACCTCTCCATCAGCTTTACAGATACGGACGGTCATGGCCTGGCCATACTCCAAAGCTATTTGAGAGTTTACCTCCTCCAACGTGACCTACAAGAAACAGCATGAAAGAAAGCTAATTCAGAGACATAAATATAACTCTTTTACACTTTTACCCTTTAACAGACACAGAGTGAAAAGATTAAAGTCTGGTATTTCAGTTCAAACCTGGACTAGACAATGTTGTCTATAATTTTAAATGTGCACCAAATATCTGGATAAAAGCTATGCCACAGAGATTACATACCTGGATTGGCAGGTCACACAGTAGAGGATCCTGTACTAACAGAGCCAGTCCTTCTTCAAAGATATCCAAAAATTCAGAATGTGGCAAAGCCTCTTCATCTTCCTCTTCTTGTTCCTCCAATTTAACACTTTCTTCAGTGCATTCTTCTTTCATTTCAGTCTCATCCACATATTTCGCTGGTATCTCTTCTACATTTAGTTCCATATAGGACAATAGCTGAAATGATTATCGATTCTGTGGCTCTGTAATCAGAGGAGAACAGAGTAACCATAACTAGAAAATGTGGAGAAACAATTCAAGAATAATGGTTTAAAAATATTGACAAAAATGTATTTGTTAAGCATGTTAGAAAGCTGACAGGAAACGTTACTGTGAAAACAGTGATATGTACATTTTGGCATGGAGCATAAAAATACACTAAAATATTTTACTACTCAGCAACAAGCTAAATAAATGTTTACTCACCAGTTTCTCAGAATTAAAGTTAGAGAAGTTAATATTATGTTAAAAAACATTAAAGAACTGAAGGCAGCCAACTGTAACACTGTTGATAAGTACAACAGTATACTTAGTTAGTTAATGACTCTATATGTTTATCTGTTAAAAGCTCGGTTCCAACAAAAATAGTGAGTTAACATGGATTCACATAGCACATAAATCTTTCTAAAACGCAATTGAAAAGGACGAAGAGTTGTAAACAAACCGAACCTTAAGTGAAAAGTCGCAGCGCTCAACGGTGTCCCTCCTTTATCTCGTCGGTAGATAACTCAACAACTTACAAACAGATCCGCTAAACAAAGACGATATGAAAAGAAATGCAGCACTAATTAAACAAATTAAATACATTTCATTGAAGGATTACATCGATTCTGAATTATAGTGAGTTAATTTGCCAATTCTTGACCTTTTTGCTTTTGTTATTTTTTTTTTGTTTCCTGTCGAACATATTATTCGGGTACATTTTCTGAAGTTAGCTTCTTCGGTATGGAGGCGAAAGCTGATAGCTGTAGTTAGTTAACACTGCTGGTAAAACAAATATTTATTTGTCTGTAGTACCAGCATATTATTGTGTATACAGTATAGTTAGAAATGTTGTTGTTTTGTCCAACGTGTGGCAACGTGTTGATCGTGGAGGAGGGACAGAAATGTTACAGGTTCGCTTGTAACACATGTCCTTACATTCACAACATCACCAGGAAGGTGAGGGGTTTTGTATTTATAGGCTTTTTAATTTCACTCGGCGTGACTTTGTGACTATTTAGGATTTTTTCTGTTGGTTAATTTAGGTCAACAACAGAAAATACCCCAAACTGAAAGAGGTGGATGATGTTCTTGGGGGTGCTGCTGCTTGGGAGAACGTGGATTCCACAGCAGGTAAACATTTCAGTAAAGCACTGATCAGCTGTACCCATCAAACACCGTTTGATGAAATCAAAATGAAATCATCTTTCATTTGCTGGGGAAAAATTGCTAGCAATATAAAAAAAACTAGGGCTTGGGACAAGCCACTCATACCAATCCCATTGTACTTGAATATGCGATATAGACTATACGTATTCAGCTAATGAATGTGCTAATAACTGTACTGTTACACACTGTTTATTATGATAGTAAGCAGTTTAGGACACAGGCTTAAGTGCATTCAAGAGGGTGGGACTAAGTCATGTCGTCATCCTGTAGTAACGTCATGCACATAGTAGGAGTTTCGGTTATAAGAGGACGTCCTCTATGGGAATAATGCCTTGAGTTTCAGTAAATCGCACCTTGTTGTATACAAAAATGTTCAAAATCCATACATTTTTCCCAGTGTATATTTATTCTCCAAAATATGAACATGTTTATACATGTGGCAGCCATAGCCTGGTGGTTCTGGTCTTGTGACCGGAAAGGCGCCGGTTCAGTCCCCAGACAGGTCATGATTGAAGTGCCCTTGAGGCGCCTAACCTTCAACTGTTCCTCAGGCCCCGTGGATAGGGCTGCCCAGTGCTTCTGCCACTTTCTCACAGCCTAATGTGTTCAATACTGTGTGTGTTTCACTGCACAAATGGGTTAAATGTGGTGGTCAAATTCTGTTGTGTGCAAATCACATTGGCAAAAAGTTTAATTTAAAATGAAGAATGCTACATTCATGCTAAAATCAGCAGTTCATTGCATTTAAACAAAAAAAGCATGAATTTAATTGTACTAAATTAATTAAACACTATTATATAACAATACCAAATGCTCACACTTTAGGCTACCGCTGCCACAGTAAATTAACCAGCACATTTTTTTTTACAAAAGTTTGCTGCTATAGATTGTGTATTTTGGAAAGGCTGTTATGACACATGCTTGCTTAGACATAAAACAATTCATATTCCAAATTTTTTAACAAACTTATATTTCAGAGGATTTAGTGATAATCCAAGGGGGAAAAATTGGTTTGAAACTACAGGGGCAATTTCCTTAAACTCCCTTCATTATTCCTATAGAGAAAATCTTGTTAGACCCATATTTAAATTGGGCATAGTGCTACTACATGATAGTGCATGAATTCAGTGGTCTATGGTAGTAAGCACTTTTTTATGGATACAAACTATTGTAACTTTAAATATTCCTGAAAATGTTTTACTCCCTTAACAGACATTAATAATAATGAAATGACTTTGTTGCACTAAATTATCTCCTCACATACATTTTAATGCTGTCCCTTAACACTTTTGTTTTTATCTCTTCATATTCAGAACCTTGTCCCAAGTGTGAGCATCCCAGAGCTTATTTCATGCAGATACAGACCAGGTCTGCTGATGAACCAATGACCACTTTCTATAAGTGCTGCAGTCAACAGTGTGGCCATCGTTGGAGAGACTGAATGGATAGTATATTTTTAATGGACTGGTTATTTATAGATATTATAACCTGAATAATGGTCAAAGACAAAGTCTCATTTTCACAAACCATATTCCTCCGAGGTGGCACATTTGTTTACATTTATGGTATTTTTGCCTTAAATGTAAGAACTGTTTGAGTGAGGCAAAAAACTAAGATATATACTCTGAAATGTATCAGTTATAAATTAAATTGTGTACCTGCCACAAGCAACATGGTATTTCAAAGCTAATTTTATTTCAAATTCAAGATGGAGACATTGGCAAGCATTTATCTGGTTTGACTAGGCAGATTTGTGAATAAAAATTGACAGGCACAGCTGTGAAATCATGTTGATTGTGGAGTGAAATTCTGTTAAACAGATTTATGTTTTATTTAAAAAAAAAATTGAATAAAGTAATCACTCACCGAAGACAAGATTTCTTTATTATTATTTTTAAAATAATAATTGTACACAGTCAGTTTGTTCTGTTTTACATATGACAATTCCGGTTTAGAATGGCAAACTATTATGCCACAAACTACCTGTAGTCTTTGATCTAAAGTTGATGCATTCATGTAACACATAGCTTTACATCTAGTCTTGTCTTCCACAGCATCAAGCCACTTTTACAAAGCATTGTAGGCCTACAGGGTTCAAAAGCATGTTTGATTAAAGGGAGTCAGCTCAGATTGTGCAAGTAGTCATAAATCCAGAGGAGCATGCATACTATTTTCGCATTGGGTTGTTTTCTTCATTGAGAGGCATCCATGTGCTTTCCATAAACAGTATGTTCATGCTGGTTTTCTAAAGATATGGAGAAATGTCTTAAGAGGATGAAATATGATTCCATGATCAAATCCAGCTGTTAATGAAAAATCAATCCCATTCCATGTTCTCAGGTTTTGGTGCGTAGTTGAATACCATGCATGACACTGGATCATTACAAGAAACAGAATAAAGCTTCAAAACCAGGTGTTTCACTTTTCTTGCATAAAAGAAAAAACACGTTTTTTGTGCTGAAAAGATTACAAACAGAACTGACATTGCGTAAACAATCATAAACAAAAAAAGGTGGTTTTCCACTTCCTCCTGGCAGGAGAATCGAATTAGTGTTAGGAATAGGAAAGCACTAAAACAAAGCTGTGTGGAAGTTCTGGATTTTGGGGATTGGGTTGTTTTCCAGAAATATGATGGAAAAATAGTCCACTCTGCTCTTAAAAGAAGAGCTCTCCAATAAATCAAATTCTATCCCAAACCTCAACTGTAGTCAATGGGCAAAGTGGGAGTGGAGCTAGAAGGTTAAACATTTTTTTAGCTACACTAGCCATGTAGCGCCTGTGTGGAACCAGTATCTGACACCAAACATGATTATTGTCATCAATTACATTTGAGGTAAAGGGAAAATTGCATAATTCGATTTTTTGGTGGACCGTTCCTTTAAATCCCTCTGACCAGAAGCAGACATAAGTAAAGTGAACGGTTAATCTGCTTTGGGTTCAGAGACCCAGTCCGACAAGCAGCACAGCAAGACCAACAGTCAGCTCCCAGCACAGATGGGACATATGGCCAGAGAGAGTCCTGTTCGAGATTAGAGTGATGTCACACAGCGCACTAGGATCATGTCCTCTGACAAAGCAGCTTTGCTTTACGCCTGCGCTGATGGACAGGTCCCTATCCAATCTTTCCAATCCCAATCACCCACTTCCTTTAGAACTGCTATTTTCAAATGGTCCTCCCTAGAGTAAATTATTTAAAAGTGCATAAAAGGCCAGTAATTACTTTTTCATTAGTTTTGCTTAGTTTACTCATTTGTAGGTCCCGAACATTAATCAAACACTTGGGCCTAATAAAACCTAAATGTCTTACAGTAAGATCCTACATGATTCACTAACAATGTATAGGAACGGCTGAGAAACATTACAGCTATTTTTATGAGTCACAGTTTAATAGGACAGCAAATGCAGTAATAGACATACCACAAGCGCCACAAACAGGATTCAAAATGATGGACAGTGCAGTGCACTGATACTTGTAGATTATTATGGAGAACCCGTCTATTTCTTTATTATCACAAAGGAGCAGATAAATATGAACATTTTGCATTACAATTGCTGTCAGCTTAAGAAACCTTCCATGTAAAATTGCACAAGTCTACACAAGAGTGTGTAAATATACAGCTATCAGTGAGTATAGTGAGTCTTGCAAATCCAAACAACCTCAAAGTGACAAAAGGAAGTATTTCTGACTGCTTGAGGCAGAATATGCAGGCATACATATTCACAAGTAGATGACACAGCATAATTCTGCCAGTGAACCTGTAGACCTTGGTCAATAACTGATTAAAACAGACACACCCATCACAGTCTTTCATATTAACATGTTAAAATAATTATGCACAAAATGATGTAAAATAATTACAATAAAAATAATACTGACCCTGAAATGGACTTAATCCTTCAGTTGTCCTACTCAGTAAAGTTCACATATGAAATTGATAAAGTGACCGTTTTCATAACTCCCCTTCACATGACCACCTGCAATTAACATACACTGCTTTATCAATACAAAAATCCTGACAGTACTTCCACAATTCACTATTTATAAATGCTTGAGTTGTGCATATACAATGTACTGACTCGTCATCCCTTCTTCAGTAAGGTTTGCTACTTTCCTCTTTTTTATCCATCTTGTAGTGCCAATAACTAAGCATAAGTCCCTGTACATAGCTATGAAAGTCAGTAGTTATATACAATGATGAGTAGATGGACAAATGTCTAGTAAAAACAAAAACTGGACATCCAGCTGGGGCTAAATGAAGCACAGCACACGGGGTGGAAAAAGAAACAGAAAGAATGTCTCACTAGAGTGAGCTACAAAGACTCAATACAACCGCTGGGGTGGGGTTGCAGGGGTGAGAGACACTGTTAGCATATGCGTTTGTATGTGTAGATGTAGCCCTTGCAGTTAGGGCAGGTATGTGTCACATCCTTGAGGTCATCAATCAGACATGGGATCAAGCAGCAGCCCAGATCACAACTGTGAGAGAAGAGGGGAAAAAACATCATTTGGAAATATTCTGGGCGATACATCATCTACATTAATACACAGTGATGTTGCAAATTTAGCAATATTTTAGCTCTGTACAGTGGTACCCCTACTTACAAGCGTCCCTACTAACGAGTATTCCAGGTAATGAGTCCAGATCTCATAATATTTTTGTTCCAGGTAACGACAAAAATTCCAGCTAACGAGTAGCGTACATTTCTTCAAGTATGCCAAACCAATAGGGGCGCTGCGGTTGTAGCATCTCCTAGATGCTACCGTAGAAGAAGAGGTCAGTCAATACTTTTGACCGCTGTCCAGTAAAAGTGAAAGTGCCTGTTGAAAGCGACGCTAAGGTAGCAAAAGGTAGTGAACAAGAAAGTTAGATACATTTTACTTTTACTTTTCATATGATAAGTGTAACCATGCAGCCGCCAGCCTACACCAGCATCTCCCTCTCATTAGCGGGACGATACACGAGTGTCATCGTCGTCACGTTTATGTTTTAAAAAACCCATATAAACACATTATTTAGCATATTAAAGTATACTGTATATTGGCCGGCTGACACGGATTAATCAGTTTTACATGTATTCGTATGGGGAAAATGCATCCAGCTAACGAGCAGACCAGCTAACGAGCTCGGCTCCTGCACGGATTAAACTCGTAAGTAAGGTTACCACTGTATTTAATATGTGATATATAATGTGCATTATATCTATGGTATATATAATGGTGATGCTATTATTGCCAATTTAGTTCAATTTGTGCACTGTACACACTGAATTCAGGACCTGACGATTAACTGTCAGGTACTGCTTTAGATTATTTTGAAAACAATAGATCAATTCTGTTAAAGAACAAATCATACCAGGATTTTGGTTCTATCAGGTCCAACATTACTTCAGCACAAAATATCAGCATGCCAGAGACATTTACTTACTCAAACACACCCGATACTAAGATACAATGGATTACAAGCCTTTACACCCAATGCAGACCATTTCCATGTAGATTACCATTTAAAGGGCCAGTTCCTCTTATGATTTTTGTGTTATATGCCCAAAACCATCACAATTCCATTAGAGAATAATCTCAATCTCATCAACCATTATTCAAACTCTCCTCAACTAAACATACCATTTTCGCTGTTGTGCAGTTAAAAGAAAAGAATGTAAATGATCTCTTTTTAGTTTGCTACTTGTATAGTGATTCATTGAAAAACGGTTTGGAAGGTATTGCTAAAACAGGACAAAATATGCAGCCATTCTGACTGTTATCCTTCAAGTTCAAGTGCTAATTTAGGATGTCAACATACTTTGGAAGTCTTTGCCATAATAGCTAGAAATATTAGAACATTTAACCATTATTCTTACAACTGTATTACAGACTGTCTGTAGTAACAACACCTCATCAATTCAACATCAGTGTCTATTGTGCTCCTCTAGAAACACACAGAGTACAGTACACACAGCTGTTGACTAGAATTTCTTACCCCACAAAGAAACAGAAGAGACAGAAGAGGGTGTTCATGAGTCCGACATCGTGGCTGATGCGGGTGATGATGGCCTGCTGGCAGTGTGGACACACCGTCTGCACTGGCGCTGACTGAAACATCTCACCCTGCAGCACCGTCACTGTGGTGGCAGCCCCTGGTGGGGCTATCACTGTTGCTGTGTGACCTGGAGCTGTGACATAGTGACTGGGTCCTGGACCAAACTGCCCTGGCATGGGGTGGGGATAGTGACCAGGAGGGAGATAGTAGCCACCTGTAAAGTGTGAGAAGAAATGTCCACACTTTATATGATTTCAGTAACATGTTTTTACACAAGCCTTACAGGTATTACCATTCCTTATTAACAATTCTCATTAAGGCACAATGGGCATCACATCAAGCAGGCTTACCATGCGGGTGTGGTGTGGGCATGGGAACTGGCATAGGGCCCTCTCCTGGGACGTGTGGGGGAATGAAACCTGGCTGCATTGTGGCTTCATAAGGAGGAGGACCATACTCTGGTGGCACGGGCTGCCCAATTGGGGGTCCAGTTGTTACTGGGGCAGGGCCTGCTGGAGAGGGTGATGTGACATTATGCTTTTGAATTTAGTGAACTCACTGGAGTAAAATATAAATTAACACTATACAATAATTATGCAAAGTAAAATTCAGCACTTCTGTGAAAGAACAGTCCATTACACACTGCAGTTCAGGAAATCTGTTCTTTCCCATTCTAAACCAGAATCATACTGTCATTTCAGTAACAGTAGCCAACATTGTGATATTTAGAGCAGAAATATCTGCAACCTTAAGAACTTGCCACACCATGTCTTTCAATGTAGTAACAAAGTACTAAAACATTCTGTGCTTCTTTTTTGTCTTTGGACTAAGGGATTGGGACAACAGTAGTCTTTAACAAGCAAGGCTGGATTTCTTTCCAGGTCTCCTTGGTTTCCAGTTGGCCTTTGCCATGCTGTAATTCAGCGCGAGAGGAATGCTAATTTCCAAGTAGTTATACAGAAATGTTTACGACCATTTAGATACAACGCCTACAAACTCATAAATATAAGGTGTATGTTGTGTACAGGTTTCGTACCCCTTTTACAATGAAAATTCAAACACTTTTCAACCACTTTCAAGGCCCATTTTCAAGTTTTTCCAGCACCTTTCCGCTGTGGTAAATTAATGATACGGTGATCTCAAAACTGCAATTCTGCGATAATAAATATATATCGCAAAACTATTCTCCACACTTCACAGCGACTATGCTACTGAGAAAAAAATACTTCTAAGTAAGTAAATAGCAAGAATTATTGATTTATTGGTGACAGTTTCACACAATTTAAATACCAATGTTCTTCACCGCATGTTTATCTTATCCAGCTGGCGGTGCGCATACATACGCTAGCAGGCTAAGCTAACGCAGCCTCCCGTCATGTTACTGCTGTTATCACCGACCAGGGTTGCCAGGTCCAACAAAAATATGCAGCCATACGTGTAGGCGCGAGCGAAACCTTTTATACCTTACGCTCTGCAATTTTTTCTTTAAGTGAACTTATTTAATCAGATAGTTATTTATTGTAAAGTAAAAGCAGTTAGAATTTCAAGCACTTTCTCCAGAATTCCAGCACTTTCCAGGCCTGGAAAACAGAACGTTAAAATGTAAGGTTTTTCCAGAATTTCAAGCAACCGTATGAACCCCGTGTGTAGGAAAATATAAAGACGTACCAGAGACTGGAGGTTGTCCATTCTTCTCTTCAATAAGAGGGGCACTGGGGCCCCCTGGGTAGGGAGGAGGGGGGTCACTGGACATGCTGCTTCTCTGGGAGGGGGCCTCAGAAGGGAACTTATGGCCCTCCTGCAGACTCTCTTAGTGTCTCTGAATAAGCACAAACAGGACTGGTGCTTCAGCTCACACTGTACTCTGAGACAGTTGTGTCAGAAAGACGGTCGAGTATAGCATTACATCAAATTATCATAAATCTAATCTCAAGTTTAGATCTGGGTCCTCAGCATAAATAGTTCAGCCAAAAGAATTTATTTAAGTTTAATTAAGAGAATAAAAAATAAGTAGCCATAAAATAATGGACTTTAACACCCATCTAATCACTGTGTCTTATCTGTAATCTATACAACAAACATCCAAAAGTTGAATGACCAAAAAACCGAGGTCTACTTTGATTTACAGAAAAGTCTAAAATAAATAGAAAATACAGCACCTGGAAATTGATGTGTGTTTGCCAAATTAACTGATCTTCTTCTTCTTCCTCCAAACACCACAGAACCCTAAAAGTTCAAAACAAGGTGATGATAAATACTTTTAAAAAATCATTAGATAAAACTAATACAGCTTTTTGCAATGCAAACAACAGTCCTTTGTGAAAAGAAAAAGACAGATATGGAAAGCCCCAGATGCAAAAAAAAAAAAACAAGAAAAAAAGAAAAATATTAGAATATTCAAATATAAACTGATGATGTTATTATGTATATCAGATTCATACCATAACCACCTGTCCAAACCCAGGGTGTCCAATTACAGTCCTGGAGAGATGCACAACCACACAGTTGAGTTCTATCCTGCTCTGATACACTTCATTTAACCCAACAACGTAATAAGTTTCAGAGTGGTTTTATGCAAAATGTGCAATTCTACAGAAACACAGAGAGTCTGAAATGTTAACCGTGGGACTGACAGGAATCAAATGACAGCGCTGCTTAATATCACAAAAAGCTACCTCACTGAAAAACAAGAGAGGACAGGTATGCATGTTTACACACACAGGATGATGCCTGAGATGAGATGTTTTAATATTTTCATTAAATAGCAGAAAGGAAGATGCAGATAACCATAGTGCAAAATAATCTCTAAAACATTTTTTCTGATTTACCACTATTTCACAACATTACACAATAACTCCTAGACATTCACTGTTGATGCACCAGTTGTTTTGGATAGAGAAATACAATATCTATGGTTGAACTGTAGACAGAGTAATCCCTTGCTCCTACCACCACCACTGTAAAGATATCTCAAACACTGAATTAATTAACTGAATTAATTTAATAGTATTTTTTTAAATGAGGAAGTCCCTTTTAAACCACCCTGGTTCAGCTAAATACCAGATACCCCTAAAACCTACTACACAGCACAGTAGCACATACTCAGTTTTAAAGCTTCAAACAGTGACGCAAATGTCTGTAAATGGTCTCATAGTTGGCGCAGCCCTGTATGATTTGAAGATAAGTCAAACATCTCTTAAATTCAAATGCTATGATATTATCAGCAGTTCTGTTTCCCCTGCTTATATTAAAGGCACAATACTTCACAGTAAAGCTGAAGGTGTGTGGCTCTATATTGTCTCACATTAGGCAACAACACAAACAGTCATATACTCAAAAAATGTAACAATTTAATTAAAAATGGTAAACGGTCAAACAGTTTATATTCATTACACGTAAAGTGACATATATCAAGCAATTGCAGCAATCTACCAGGAGATGCCAATTTTCCATTTTTAACATATAAAAATATCTTCAGTCTACATCACTCTCCTCAAGATCTTTAGAATTTTTAAGATAATCAAATGCCTAGTTTTGATGTCACTGACAGTGATTTCAACTAACGTAAGCATGAGAGACCAAAGAACTATTTTGATCTTAACGATTAGAAGTTAACCACACCATTGTTTCCTCACAAATGTAGTTAAGTTGTTACACCCTTATTACAGTGTAGTAAATACATTTGTCCCGTAAACTATAGGACAAATTAATAAGTTGATGTAGTCTTACAAATAAACAGAAATGTGTGAAATGTTGGTTGGTGTGTCACTGTAGTGTCCATCCACCCACTCTTCCATCCATACATACATACGTACGTATATGTATGTATGTATGTATGTATGTATGTATGTATGTATGTATGAATGTAGTAGCGAAATGCAGTTTAGCACCCACCAGAAGTGTAAATATTAGCAATAGTGCAACTTAACATGTACAAGATTAAATATATATATACACATACATACAGTTATGGCTGAAAGTGTTGGCACCCCTGAATTTTTCCCAGAAAATGAAGTATTTCTCCCAGAAAATTATTGCAATTACACATGTTTTGTTATGCACATGTTTATTTCCTTTGTGTGTATTGGAACAACACA
>BRDA01010651.1:5364-19662 GCA_036984385.1 Crenuchus spilurus
AATTGCTGTTGGGAGAAGGCACCCTTCAAATATGAGAGACTTGGAGCAGTTTGCAAAAGAAGAGTGGTCCAAAATTCCAGTTGAGAGGTGTAAGACGCTTGTTGATGGTTATAGGAAGCGATTGATTTCAGTTATTTTTTCCAAAGGGTGTGCAACCAAATATTAAGTTGAGGGTGCCAATAATTTTGTCTGGCCCAATTTTGGAGTTTTGTTTGAAATTATGTCAAATTTGCCTTTTTTTCCCTCAGTTTTATGTGTTTAACAAAACATGTGTAATTGCAATAATTATCTGGGAGAAAAAATTCAGGGGTGCCAACACTTCCGGCCATGACTGTATATTCATTATACATGAAGTGACATTTCAGCCTTTAATGTTAGTGTGAGAGCTCAGATGATGATGTGATTGTGAGTAAATGACTATTACAGTATAAACACTGTGTATCTCTCAGAGCTACAACTGACTCATTCCTAATATCAACCAGAGACAACATCAGAAGTGTTATCTGGACTAAGCAGAACCAGAACTGGACTGTTTCTCAGTGCTCCAAAGTCCTGTTTTTTACATTTCATTATTAAATCAGCTCGTATAGTCTGAGAGAGACAGAATCCAAGGTGTCTGAAGTCCAGTGTGCAGTTTCTGCAGTCTTTGATGGTTTTGAGCTGCAGGTGTTGGTCCACTGTGTTTAGTCCAAAGTCAACACCTACCAGGAGATTTTAGAGCACTTCATGCTTACATCTTCTGACAAGCTTTATAGAGATGCCCAGCTGATGCCCACAGTGCCAACACTACTACTGACCATCATATTACTGTGACTGAGCTATAAACCACACTGATCAACATTAAAACATCACTTTATGTGTAATAAATATAAAATATATGACAATTATGAACAACAGTGAACTTTATGTTTATTTTAATGTGTGACTGTATCTAAATCTTCTGCATTAAAAAGTGAGCCTAACTGAAACCCACCTTCTCACAGAGTGCAAGTGAGATATGACTGAGCTGCTCTGTTCAGTTCATACAGTATTAGCTGATTTTGATTTTCTGTGACTTTGAGGCTTTATGAACAGAATGAAAGCGGTGCTCCTGACTGTGTGTGATGCTGGGTGTTGTGATGCTGTATTTGGAGCACAGCAGGTGCTGGGTAATGTGTGTAATTTCGGTAAGTACATTTGTACTAATGAGAAGGGAGGTAACGTATTAGCGCGTGCTTACAACAGCCCGTGAGAAAGAACTCCTGGAAACGTCTCAGTTTCTCTCGGCCTCATTCATTACAGCAGTCTTCATTTGTCATGCTTTAGTTCATTTGCATGGGCCATTAAAACTAGAACATGAGAAAACGTTCTTGAGGAGCTTCGCTGCTTGTGCAGTCGTCCACTGGCCAGATTGGGCCAAAAACATGTCAGATATATATAACGGTTCTCTCATACGGCCTGTAGTAGTTTGAAGTCAGGCTTAGACTCCAGTCTCCAGTCGAGATGTTTTTTTCTTATGTCTTGGTTGTCTCAGGGCAGCCATGGAAAATTTGGGGGATCTTCTATGTTTTGGTGGGGGAGGGGCAGCCGTGTCCTGGTGGTTAGGGACCCATTCTTGTGACCTGAAGGTCACTGGTTCGAAGGTCACAATCACCTTGAGCAAGGCACCTAATCCTCAAGTGCTCCCAGGCCCACCTCCTTGGCCATTGGTGCTCACTGCCCCCTGCGATGTTCACTACTGTGTGTATGCATAGTCAATGAATATGCACTTTAAACAGAAAAAACACAGATGTGATCATTTAAGTCTGATATAAAAATAATATTTACACGTCTGTAAAAGTACTGAACGGTTAGATGCCTGTGAGGAAGCCAGACAATGCAGCAGTTGCCAACACTGCCTTCTAGTGGCCAAAAGCAGAATCTCACAGCTGCTTTTTGTTGTAAAGTTGTATATATCGGCTTCATTTGATCTTCATTATTACCATCAAATGTTCTGGGTCCAGTATGATAAAGTGCAAAATAATGATCAGGTGATGTTAAAGATATCAAACACTGCTAAGGAAAAACGTTAATGTGGTATATTAATACAAAATCTGAACTTTTCAGAAAGACAAAATGTATTTCTAAATGTAAACAGTTCACGTGTAGTTCAGAGAAAAGGAAGAAAAACGGAAACCTGTTTTATCAGCAACGGGACCTTCAGGAGAACATCATCACCCAGTTTAGTCTAATTACAGTCTGACTTATTAATGGAGCCCACCTGCAGGGTTGCTTTGCTGGAAAACAGTCAGAACCACTCACCCAAATCTGACCATGCACAATGTAAACGGTCTGTAAATGTCATTTATTACATACACATAATTTAATTAACGATGTAAAAGATCAATAACTGATCACTAAAACAATTGAGAACTAGCCTCAGACTTGACAAAGGCTTCTCATACGTGTGAGCTTCTAATCTCTTTCCTGTTACTTCCTCTGTTAACTTCTCAGCCCATTATAAGGGATATGGACAAAGGTATTGGGACATCTGCTCACAGTAGTTTATTGTACTATTGTGGAAGTAACTGTCTATGATTTTGTCCTTCGATAACAGCCTCTGAGAGGACGTTAGACTAGATATTCGAGTGCTGCTGTGAGGATTTGATTGTGCTCAGCCATTAGAGCCTTAGTGAGGTCAGGTAGTGATGTTGGATGCAGCTTTGTCACTGCCGTTGCGCTGGGCTCCGTCAGCCTCGTGATGAGAAAGAAGTCCAACTTTAAAAGTAAAACAACCCGCAAATCAAAACGATAAGCTCCCTCGTGTGTCTGGCTCCTGATTGGACGAGCTACCAAAGGCATCATACCTGGCTCAGCTCCGCCCCAAATGGTTGTAAATCTTTTAAAATGCTGGTCGTGACTGCAGCACTGGAAGGACCTTGAGGTGTCCCAGAGTTAGCCTTGGATGAGAGGGGTGGGGCTCTTTAGGAGCAGAGGAAGCGATGTTGGGTGTGAAAGTGATGCTGAATGTGTTGTGGGTTTACTGTGGAGCTGAGCACTGCAGCTGAATGTGTGTGTGTGTGTGTGTGTGTGTAGATTTTTTTAATGCAGCACTGCAGCAGTATTCACTTAGACCATCTCTCATCTGTTCTAATGAATAAGTGAGTCTGAAGACGTCCATCAGGCTGCACAAGCTTAACTACAAGCTCCACTGTGTCCTCACTCTTATACAAATCAGCACCGTTTATGTACTTTTACACAGCAAAGCCAATGAACTCGTGTACGGAGGCTCTGCGTCATTCTCTGATCTTCTGCACTTGCTTTGCGTCATTCTTTCTCAGCAGAAGGGAACTGATCACTCCTTGTTCTAAGAGTTACTACAGTGTCTCTTTTTTAAAGCAGTAGTTCAGTAAAAATAGAAAATATACACTTATCTCAATAAAGTTTGCCCTCTTAGTGTTGTGTACCTTGTAGGCCTCTAGAAAGTAGAAAGTTAAAGAACAGAATGAAAAGACTTCACTGATTTATGAAGAAGACAAAAGTGAAAGTGCACACTTATTCACCTGTGTGCTGGTACACATTGAGGACACACACACACTAGGGTGCAGTGAGACATGCGTTAAGCAGCCCTGTCCACGGTGCCTGGGGAGCAGTTGGTATTTGGATGTGTTTCTCAAGGGCATGTCCTGGCAGAGGAACGAACCAGTGACCTTCCACTTACAAGACTGACCCAGGTGCTACAGGTGCTTTTCACCAGGTCACGGTTGCTCTTCACCAGGCCACGGCTGCACACGCCTCCACCAGGCCACGGCTGCCCCCCTCCCACCAAGCCATGGCTGCGCACCAACAGGCCACGGCTTCTCCCCACCAGAACTGAAGATATCTTATACACATTATGAGAAAAACCAGCTCACTGGAGAAAACAGTTATGCTGGAAGCAACAAGATGGATAAATCAGAGGAATCGTGAAGGATCCATGAAGAAACCTGAAGACCAAAACAGAAGACACCACCCATATGGTCAGAATGAACTTGATGGCTGTAAAACAAAATTAAGAGCCTGACGTTTGTACTTTTGTCTGTTTTTACCATTCAGACCTGCAGTTAGCACCATGCTGGTGTCCTTTCATTGCTTGTCTTAGCATTAGTAACTTGTAACTTGTTCTTTTTTGTCCCATCATCACTATAAGATTCATGAACATCCTCATTTGTTAATGCTGGCCAGCTGTCTCCGTTTTCTTTGGCGTCTGAGGAGCACATAGAGACGTTTTAGAGCGCCTCATTTCTCATTATGGCCTTGGTTGCTCTTGGTTGGGTTGCCATGTTTAATGCAAATTCCGCCATAATGTATGACCCTTCTCCAGCATCAGCAGTATCTCCCTCCTCCATTTCCACGCGTGGCTAACGTCCTGCTTCTACACTGCACGCTTACTGAGATCCTTCAGAAGCTCAGCCGTGCACAAGAGCCTTTAGATCCACACTTTAATCAAACTGTGTAGCCCTTTAACTACATTACATTTAGTAAAATGAATATTTTTGGTCTGTTTTTCACTGCGCAGTTCAGAAGAGAAAACATTTGTGGACACTTCTCCACTTGCCTCAGATGTAGATCATTCTAAACATGTTTGCAGTCCAAATTGTGCTTCTTTAGTTTAGAAGTAGAGCTGAGTCCCTGCCAAACACTAGAATTCAGTAGTCACCTAAATAACCAAGTTCTTGCCCAGTTGCTGGTCAAAGCTAATTTACATGTTAATAAAAGTGTCAGAATAGTGGGTGTGGTTTAGGACACAGTCAGACATATTGTGAATTTTAAACAATAACAAAAACTTGTGTAGCTGAATGCTGTGTCAGCCATCTTGTAGCAGCAAGTGCTAATCTAGTGTTCATGTAAGACCAGCTGTCTGAAGTGTCTGTCTGAGCTTTTATTCATCTTTATCGTTCACAGTAAGTCTGACTGTGTCTTAAACCAAACCCACTAGTCTGTCACACCTTCACTAACACCTGGCTCAGTACTGAGTGAACTTTTTACAGAATAACCAGGATATTTAGGTGACTTTTGAGTTCTAGTGTTTGTTAGCAGTGTTAGCATCAGAGCTCCAGTTCCTAAACCACACCCACTAGTCTGTCACATCTGGATGAGTTCTGATTTGCTTCAGATAGGTTCTGTTTGATGTATTTTGACTGGGCCGTTCAGGAACTGTTGAGTATCTCTACATCTAAATAGTCTGAATTAATATGTTGCTTGAATTAAAAGTGTAATGGACAACAGTACTGCTTGGGACATCCCTGCTTTTGACTCTGAAAGTTTCTACTCTGTTTTTTGTTTTATTTGGCTTAAGTTTGACTTTCTGTCCTCTGAGTCCGGCTGTTTGAGACTTTTAAACAAAAGAATCACGGGGTCATCAGTAGAAGGAAAGCAATTACTCTTTTAGCCTTTCTGGGTCTGACTGTTTTGTCTCCAAAGGCTGGTCTGAGTGGACTGAGCTGTACGGTCGGGTTTTTGTGTCTTTGGCCAGCTTTAATAAACTGCAGGTCAGAACACTGAGTGACCACCTTGTTTATTATGAAACCAGTCAGCTTTCAGATAAGACAATAAAATTAATCATAAACAAAGTCTTCTATCACCACAGTGACACGATTACCACAAAAGTTTTTTCTAATGAGTGTGTTCAGCTGCTTTAAGATGTACAAATATACACACAGCTTGTCTAGTCCCTGTAGAGAAGTACTGCCAGTAGAATAGGATTAAACATCAACCTGTTGGCACCATGTCTAATGCCAGGTGTGGGCTAGAGGTGTATAAAGCCCCCCAGCATTGTGGAACTGTTCTCTGCGCCATCCAATACTTTTGGGATGAGTTGCTGGAGTTGGAGATGTGGTGGTGATCATCCAACATCCTTGGCACTCTTGTGGCTGAATACAATCGGATCCTCACAGCAATGCCAATGAATGATCAGGTGTCCCAATAATTTTGTCCTAAAATAAAAAAAAAAATCTGTAAAATTAATTAAATGTCAGTAAATGTGATATTTCTGTTTGTTCTGTGTAGAGGTTGAATATGTTTTCATTCAGAATAACACATCATTTAACCAGGGTTGCCAGATCATGTAATATCCTTATTTACAATAAGATCTGCCAGTGAAGCGATGCCTGATCATACGTAGTGTATTAATATTGTGATGTTCAGTTCCATTGACTTACTACATTAAGAAATACAGTGATTTTAACTTCAGTTCTAAGTTTGTTTTATGATTTATTACATTGTTTTCCCAATATTGACCTTTTCTTGCATTTTAAAGGAATGGTTCAATCCAAAATCATATTTAACATATTTCTTCACTTATCTCAGTAGTTAATCAGCCAAATTGTTCTTTACCTTAGAACCGGAGCTGCTAACAAACTCAGTAGTCACCTAAATAGTCCAGATGTTTTTTGTAAAAATATCACCAAGACTTTCTTGAATCCACTCAAACCTCATCCCGACCTTACAGAAGACTGGTCAGTGTGGTTAGGTCACAGATTTTGGGTGAACTGTTTTCACCCCTGATTATAAAGTTGGACTTGCAGTCTGTCTCTGAGCACTGATGGGACTTTAATAGATTTAATGGCTAGTTTTTGTCACTCTGGCTGGTCGTGAGATGACTAAACGCTGCTGTTTTAATATTTGAGATGTGGGATCGCTGTGGTCCATCAACTCTCCCCCTGCATGGCTGATTTTAATTAAAAGAGCCAGTGCGTGCTGTTATTTAGTTAAATATGACCCTTTTTCACTTCTGTTTGTGTTCTTGTGTCTGAAAAATGAATGTTTTATGTTCAGGAAGGCTTTCTGTTTAAGGCTCTTTAATCTAATCTAGATGGTAATAAATATTCAGAAAGTCACTTTATAAAGTGGCTCAGAAGTGTTAGGCTGGTTTTAGGGAAGCGTACTGTTCCTGAGAGATTGATTTTAAAGAATGAACATTAGATAATGAGAACATTTAATCTGCTGCTGTTACTGACTGGCAACACTGCTCAACCAATCAGACGCCACACACTGACCAATTACATGTGATTAGATGACAAGCATCATTTAAAGAGGAAATCTATTAATACTAATAATAAAACATTCAGTATACTAGTGCATTTTAAACAATTATAGTATTGTGAAAAAATTCTGTATTTACTTCAAAAACATGACCAGATCCCTAAACACAGCTGCCCCATAATTATGACTTTTAGCTCATGAAAATCAGAAATTAGAATATTTAATTTAGAGGAAATTACTCTTCAAACAGTATCCAGATTAAAACTACAAACTTTAATATGTCACTTTATATGTAATGAATATAAAAATTACTTTTTAAAATTAAATTCTGAACTTTTTCACCATGTTCTCATTTCTGGAGATAATGTTAGTGTCTGATAGTTTTCATATTGTTTTACACCAAACATAATGTCAGGTAATTGTGGAGGTTCAGTGTAATTATATAGAGTAATGTAAGTGATGTACGTGCACATGTACTGGTCATAAGTAGACACATCAGGCTAAATATGACTGAATGAATTCAGTCTGAAGAGAAATTAAATGAACTGTTTTAGGAGCTGAAAAGCATCAGAATTCCCGTCACTATTGTGGAGGTAAAGAAAACAGATTTATTGTGACACATCACCAGTGTAATGAAAATAAAAAACATTTGAACTGGCTCTGTTTGTCAATTTTCTCTCTCTCTCTCTCTCTCTCTCTCTCTCTCTCTGTCTTTCTTTTTATTTATTTCTCTCTGCCTATCTCTCTCTCTCTCTCTCTCCCCCCCTCTCCCTCCCTCCTGTCATTATCGCTCTGCTGCCTCCAACTGAATGGAGAGAAAAATGAAAATCTCTGCAGTCAGCATTTCCTCGTCCCATAACTCCACTGCGCAGAGTCGTGTGTGTGTGGAATGGTTAAGTGTTCATTTACTCCGGCACTGGAATGTGAAGTTAATCAAAGTGATTATCTGTTATGATCATCAGCGTTGTGAACCAGTCTCAGCCGTGTGTGTGTGAGAGCTCTGTTACCATCTGGTCCTCCTCAGGGTGTCATACTGTTTCCCTCAGGACATGTTTACTGTCTGGATTTGTTGTGTATTTGATGTCAAAAACTGTTTTCAAGCTGAGGACCGGAGTCTGACGTCGAGCTGAGGACCGGAGTCTGATATCACATGGATTCTGTTGAAGTTTCAGTGTCATATTGTAAAGAATTACTGCAGTTACTTTTTAACCTGAGGCCCCAAAAGACAAAACTTATGAACTGGGTTGTACAACAATTAGACACAACATTAAAACCACTGACAGGTGAAGTGAATATTGATTATGTGGTTGTTCCTGTCAGTTGGTGGATATATTAGACACTGAACAGTCAGTTCTGAATGTTCTGGAGCTGGAAGCAGGAAAAATTGATATCTCCATTGAAAATGTTCTACATAAATTGTCTTGTTTTATTAATTTGTTCTTTGTTTTTGTGTATTTAGGTGATGAACTGCTGGGAAAAATTACAGTTCGTAAGAACAAGAAGGACCCTCGGGCTCTGCTGGTGACTCTAAACCTCGCTGACCAGAGACAGACTTACAGTTTGCAGTGAAAACCGCTGCTTCAGTGTTGGAGACACCAGCGTCCATCACGACTATGTAGTGCATCTCAGTACCACGTCTAGTATTGTTGAGGGTCATTGTCTCCAGTTGATGCACAATATTGTGATTACATCACTGATTGCTTTATGCCTCACAATATAATGCTGTTGATGTGACCAAAATCATTTTTACATTTGCTGAAGCACGTAACTCCTAGGACGTCCTCACAAATGTGACTGATGGTAAAAGACCTTCTTTACTTTCAGAAAAGTATTGCAGAGGTCAGTATCACAATAACGATTAGAGAACAATGTACTGCAGCACCTCTCTGTACAGCATCATAGACATGTCCATTAAAGCATGTCTGGGATGTTTGAGTTCCTCTGACACTCAAATATATCTTTAGGGTAGTTTTGCTGTTGTTTGGATAGATATTCAGTTGTTTTTTTACTTTCCCAGAGAACCTTTAGTCTGTAATGAGCATCATGAGGTACAGGAACCAAATCTCTCCAAGATCACGAGAAATGCTGAGTCTGGTTAACTCTAAATAAAAGCTGTTGTGACGCATTTCAGCTGTGTGCTTGTGTTGCATCGTCATTTGAAGCTATATGGACAAAATAACATAAACATAATCAATTTAAAGCATGTTAATGGTGTTTGAGTTCCTTCAATGCTTGATTTTTTGCCACGAATGATGGTGGAGGTTTTTTTTTGTTTTTTGTTTTTTTTTTTTTTGTTTTTTTTTTTTCTCCTCCCTACACAAAGCCTATTACATAAATGTTTTACATTTTCATGGACAATACTGCTTTCTAAATTCTGATGAGTTACAGTGGTGGTTGAAAGTTTGTGAACCCTTTAGAATGTTCTATATTTATGCATAAATTTGACCTAGTACTTCATCAAATTGTCACTCGAGTCCTAAAAGAAGATAAAGAACCAACTCAAACAAGACACACGTGAGACTTGTTCATTTATTTATTGAGGAAAACGGTCCAGTGTTACATGTGTGAGAGTGGAGAAGCTTTAGGATTAGCAGATAGTCCGAGTCAGGTGTCAATAAAGGTAATTACAGTCAGGTGTGAGTGGGTGTCTTGTTTTATTTAAAGAACTGATCTAGCAAAGTCTGATCTTCACGTTTGTTAAAGTGTATCGTGGCATAAACGTGATTTCTGAGGAGATCTGGAAAGGTTTATAAAACCATCTCTAAAGAGTTTACACAGTCACAGATTGCGAACATGATCTGCTCATCCTAAAGATACATTTTCCTCAATAAATAAATGACAGGTCTAGTAAATTAGTTTGCTTTGGTTCTTTATCTACTTTCAGTACTTGAGTGAGTCTAAAGTTTAGTTCAAACTTATGCAGAAATCTATCAGATTTGAATAGACTTTCCTCTGGACAGGTTCTGAACTTAAATCTCACGGAATTGACTGACTTTTCCTGTGAATGCAACAAAATGAGATTTCACATTTGTCTCTGATTGAACACAGTTTTCATGTGATCTGTGTCCTAAATCGGAACGTTAGACCTGTTCTGGCCCTTTTGTTTCCATCTGTTTCCAAAGCGCAGGCGGTCATTCAGCTGCATTAGAAAACGCTGACAGTAGATGTGTATGTGCATACCTCGTTGGTCAGCACTGCTGATTCTACAGCGAGGCTCAGAAACCACATTATGAATCATAATTCTATGAAAGCTATTGATGACTCTGCTGCCTCTGAGATTTTGCGTAATAGTTTTTTTGTGTCCCTTTTTCCCCATCTCGTGTGCTCGGCTTCTGCGTTCTCGCATCTAATTTCAGTGGCTTTTTTTGGGAACCAACTTTTCTCCAAAGAAGCCGTTCTGACACCTTTATTTTGTGTTATTAATTGTTCCTGGAGAGCTGCTTCAGGAGACTCTTATCACATTACTGCTACAGAAGAGAAAATAAAGTCCGATAACGAATTAATTACAATGGCCTCTTGTGTAATTAACGAGTGATCACCGCACTGTTATCTGAGGGTCAAGGAGGGTCACCGCCCCCAATGAGCTGAAACTCAATGACACGGCTGTGGCGATTTACTCCAGATTAGATAAGCTGAGTTACTCTGACTATGTATTTGTGGATCAATCAAATAAAGGAGAGAACATGAACATTTATCTTTTATAGCACTGCACGTTAATTACAATCTGATAACAGTGTGCAGGAACTTTTAACTGCAGCTATGGGCCGCTGGAGCCGGTTCTGCAGGACGTCCTGCGAGGTTCCTCCTGCGCCACGCAGTGAAGGGTACGAAGGGACAGAGGAGCAGAAATCAATTACAATTATTCAGTGTTGACAAAGTAATTAAAGGCCGAGTGGGCAGCGGGGAGGTTTTATCACTGAGGGAGATTTATGATGGTGCCTGCAGTGCCCATGTGTGATTAGCATGTTTAGCACAAGCACTTCATTACTTTTATATGTAAAACTATTTATTTATTTATTTATTCATTCATTTTCCAATATCAGTATTCAAACAGAACACACATTTAACCTGAATCACATTAGGTACACATACCCTGTATCTCTACTGAGCATATAGGTGCACTTTGTATAATTACAGATTGTAGTTCATCTGATTCTCTGTATACTTCAATGGTCACCACAGAGCTGGTGGATCATTCTCAGTAACACTGATGTGGTGGTGGTGTGTTAGTGTGTGTCAGAGGTGCTGATGTTGGTAATCACCTCAGTGTCACCACTGGAGTGAAAATAGTGACAAAGCAGCCAACAGTGTCAGGACTAGAGGACCAAAACAAACTGTGCTGAGCTGCTGTCTCTGACTCTACAAGACCGACAAGGTAGGTGTGTCTAATAGAGCGGACAGTGAGTGGACATAGTGTTTAACATTTCCTGCAGCTCTAACACACCACCACCATGTCCGTGTCACTGAGAATGGTCCACCTGCTCTGTGGGGGTCCTAACAACCGAAGAACAGGAAGTATGCATAGAAACATGAACTACAGTCTGTAGAATTACAAGGTGCACCTGTTCAGCTAAATTGACAATGACTGTTTCACTGTGAATAACCAGTTGAAGGTTTTTCCAGTAAGAGTCCAGTACCAAACAAACTGATGATGTTTTGTGCTGTATCTGCAGCACCATTTAAACCATTTAAAAGAACCTCAGTATAGTTGTTTTATTTGGTGATTCCTGCCGTAATCACTGTGACTGCAGCTCCATCATGAAGAGGAGCCAAGACTCAGAAAAAGAAACTCCGTCAGAACAGGAGGTGAAACCACTGGGAGGATGTAAAATAGTTATTTGGAGTCTGTGTGATTGGTTACAGTACACAGTAAAACTCGCTGCGATTGGTTAATGGAAAAGATGTTTATTCTGAACTGAGTGTTTCTACTGGAGCTAAAAATAAACTGGCTTTTTTAACCTCCTGCGTAAAAGCGTCCCAAATGATCAGTTCCAGTCACAAACCCCTAAACGCCCTCCCACACTGCCCAAAGCCCCATCCATACATCCCCCTAAACCACACCCACAGCCCCCGTAAACTTGGAGTGTGTGACGCAGGATCAGCGTAAAGATAAGGTGAAGGTAAGTTATTTGCGTAAAAGCACCTTTAACTGTTTAACCCTGAACTGTACAGCCATGAGTGCAGATATACAGTATAATCATGGATGAAATTTTGATTTCAGAAGTGGGGGACACACCTGGCTTGAGTACAGCGTTGGAGGGGCTTGACCTGCTTGAACATCTACAGTACCAATCAAAAGTTTTGGACAGACCTTCTGGACAGCTTTCTTGGCATTTTCTCAGTCAGCTTTATGACGTAGTCAGTTAACATCTGTGTCTTGTTTTCTAGTAGTTCTAGTTTTCTGTTGTTAGTTTTCAACTTTCAAAGCATGTAGCATAAAATTATCCAATTCTGTGTTTCACCTTGTTAGTCAACTTCACTACAACTCATTATCACCAATTTTATATTTCTTTTTGGAATGTATGGTCAATAGACCTCATTTACATATAATTATACCTCATTGTTCAGTAAAAAAATAAACAAATTCTGAATTATTTTGACCATAGTTAAACTTACAAGCAGCATGTAAATGGATGGCTTGTCACAGACTGGTAGATGCACGCACACAGATTCAAATGTTAATATTTTAATATGAAATATCTGATATTAAACTCCGTCTAGCTGGCCTGAACCAGGCAGAACAAACGCTCAATATATCAACAACTTACAGGTGAACATGGACTGCAGGCCATATTGCAAAACACTGGTTTGCAAGTTCAGACGCTGTTTAATGGAGTGACAGCGGCAACAGTCAATTACAAGTTAGCAAGAAACGACAGCCAGTTGGTGAGCTTGTGTAAAGGAAAATAGGCTGTCACTACCCGATCCGTTCACCCTGCCCGATTTGTACAGCGCATGTGCAATATACGTCAATTCCGGAAGTTTTACGAATTGCATTGAATCAGAGTTGTTTTTGGTAAAGGATAAAAAGTTTAGCATCTTTTTTTATTAAATTTATGTTTAAATGTTTGTTAAAAATAAGTCGTTTGCGTTCTTCGAACTTTGCAGGATTACTTACTAAAGGGTGGATTTACATAGAAGGTGGGGAGCAGATATGCCTTAAGCAACAGCAGGGTTGCCAGGTCCTCAGAAAGATCTGCCTAATATCTAGAGCGTCCAATCACATTAATAGCATTATTATTTTATTATTATTATTGTTAGTAAATATAATGTAAGTAGAACATACCTCCATTATTGCTTTTCTTTGAATTTAAAACATCCCCTTTTCTCTACTCTAAATCTATATGTTCAGATCCCATTCCAATAAGTCATCTAATACTACTAAGTCTACCCCAATGCTCTTCGCACTCAGTTGTTCACTGCCTTTTAACTCCTTGTGTACACCACCTCATAGCCATAAAAAACACTTATAGTAACAGACATTTTGAGCGTATAATTGTGGTGTTAAAACCATGGAGTTTAAAGGTAGTGGAGAAAGGGGGATGTTTTAAATGCAAAAAAGCACTCATATTGTTATATTAATTATACATTGTGTATGGTGCTTTATGTCAGACATCGGGATGGAGATTTTGGGGGACCTGGCAACCCTGCTGTTTCTAAACGCACATCTACTCCCCACATCTATGTAAATCCACCCTTTAGTAAGTAATCCTGCAAAGTGTGAAATAAGGTAAATGATTTCTTTTTAACAAACAATTAAATAAAAATGTAATACAACAATAAATTGCAAAGTTTTCATCCTTCTGATGAAACGACTCTGATTCAATGCAATTTGTAAAACTTTATCCGGAAATGACGTGCTTATGCGCATGCGCGGTACAAATCGAGCGGCTATATTATGCAGTATAATAGTCACTAATACATAATGTATAATCACTACTGTCATTTCACATACAGTATAATCACTACTGTTACTAATACAGTATAATCACTGCTGTCACTTATGCATTGAATATAAACACTACTGTTACTAATACATAAAGTATAATCACTACTGTCATTTCACATACAGTATAATCACTACTGTACTAAGACAGTATAATCACTGCTGTTACTGATGCATAGACTATAAACACTACTTCATTAATACAGTTTGATCACTACTGTCACTAATACAGTATAATCACCAGTGTCACTAATACAGTATGATCACCACTGTTATTAATACAGTGTATTCACTACTACCACTAATACAGTATGATCACTATTGTTATTAATACAGTATAATCACTACTGTCACTAATACAGTATGATCAC